>CM021106.1:620795777-621015227 GCA_007115665.2 Sequoiadendron giganteum
ACCCTCTACCCCTTACATTAGACCCTGAACCTAATCCTTCAACCTTATACCCTCAAACCTATACTCTAAACCTTCTACCCTCAACCAAGTAAACCCTTAACCCTAAACCCTTAACCCCAAACCCTTCAACCCTAAATGCTTAAACCTTAAACCTTCTACCCTACACCCTCAACCAAATACCCTCTACCATAAAACCTATTCCCTCAACCCTCAAACCTTGAACCCTAATACCCTAGAAACCATCAACCCTATAGGTCCTCCACCCTAATTCCTCAACCCTATACCCTCAACCCCTATCACTTTCTCTCTATCTATACATCTCACCTCTCCCTCCTTCCCTCCCTCCCACCTTCTCTAATTGTCTCTATCTATCGTCTCCCTCTTTCTGCGTACCTCTTGTTCAATCAATCCCTACCACCCTCTCTCACTCCCTCTATCCATCTCTATTTATGTCCCTCCCACTCCATCCCACTCTCTCCCACTACCTCTCTCTCCCTCTCTCTCATGTCTCTTCCTCCCACCCCCTCTCTCTCTAAGGTCTCTCCATCTGGAAACCTACCTAGGTAACTGGAAACCTACCTAGGTAACTCTCTCTTTGTCTCTCTCCCCTCTCTCTATCTATCCCTCCAACCCTACCTAGATAAGTCCCTCTCACTCCACCCACCTCTTTTTCTACCTCTACCAAGTCACTCCCTCTCACACCCTCTCCCTCTCTCAGGTCTCTCACTCACAGTCCCTCTCTCTCCCACTCCCTCTCTCTCTCACTCCATCTCTCTCACACTCCCTCTCTCTCCCACTCCCACTCACTACCTATCTCTCAAGTCTCTCCCTCTCACCCCCCTCACACTCTTAAGTCTCTCCCTCTCACACTCTCAAGTCTCTCCCTTTCGCACCCTACCTACATAACTCTCTCTTTCTCTTTGTCTCTCTCTCCCTCTCCCTCTCCCTCAATTCTCTCTCTCCCACCCCCCTCTCTCTCTCTCCCTCTCCCTCAATTCTCTCTCCCACCCCCCCCTCTCTTTCTCCCTCCCTCTATCCCTCCCACCCTACCTAGCTAAGTCCCCCTCAATCCAACCCCTTCTCTCCCACTCCCTCTCTCTTAAAATCTCACTTCGACCCCCTCTCCATCTCTCTAGACTCTCTCTAAATTCTCCCTTCGTCTAAAGACATACATAAATGCATACATACAAGCATAATACATATGTACATATAATCTTAGATCCATACAAGAATACATACATACATGACATGCATGTACATACAAATATATCAGCATACATTAATATATTGGCATTTAACATAAACTAAGACATAATGTGAGTGCGTTATGTGCTAGTAGACATGTTCCCCGCATAAGCAAAAACCATGTCAAAAGTGAGATATAATGCGAGCACGTTATATATCTTGCTTTGGGAATTCTCGAGCCTTAGGCTTGGTATTTTCCTTGGAATACCAACCCAAAGGCTTGGAGGGCATTCCCAACGACCAGAGACGTGTTTTAAAAAAATCCACCATATTTTTCATAATCGAGTTCGTGTTCACCATCAAGATTGCACGTGGTTCAATATCAAAAAAATCGAGCACATGGGTAATGTTGGGTTATCTCTTAGCTATCCAACGATGTAATTTTTTTCACTTTCTGAAAATGTTAGGTTTTTCATCCATAATTTATTTTATCTGTATGTCTTTTTTTGCCAAAAAGCAGTGTTTGGTATTTTTTTCGTTATAAATTAACCATTCATCAATTTTTCAAATAAATTACATTTTTAGAAACTAGACTCCATTCTACAAAATTTATAAAAAAAAGCAAAAACAAAACAAATCAATTAGTTTCCAAAATTTGTAGGGGTAGCACGACCAAAATTCTATTTTCAGGATATGTCCACTTCGCAAATTAGTAAAAAATCAAATATTCATTAAAAAATTATCAGAAACATTGTGCATCAACTACATACTATTAGCTAACTTCTGACTGTTGCGATTTTAAACATACTAAAAAAAAGTTCATCGTACGAGGGTCATCCAAGAGTTGCTATGTTATGTTTTTTTGACAAAAACAACACCAATTTGTGTACGTCCCTTGTTTGAACCCCTTAATCTCAACCATTTTCAAAATAAATTAGTAGTTTAGAAAGTAGACTCGGAGCACTTGAATCCTTCTTTTTGTTCCATCTCAAAATTTTGAGTCTAAGTATCCTCAATTTCACGTCCAAGGTCAGTATTTCTTGATTTCAGAAAAAAGCTGTCCACTTAAGTCCCCTTTTTGGGAACCATCTTGGTGCACTTACCCAGAGGATGAATGTCATGTTGTATTTAATCAATAGGGGCCATGGATGTGGTGATACTAATCTCATAAGGAACAATAAAAGACGGGGATTAGGTCTTGATATGAAGTGTGGAAGCAAGGAGATAAGTCCATAAACCATCAAAGCATGCAAGACATGTGATATACTCAAACTTCTCTAAAGTATCATCATCAAAGGGTATCATATTTGCATAATCAAGAGAAATTAGACAATCTATAACTAGATCGTCTAGGAATGTAAAGATATGAGGGTCTCCATGTCTCCCAAAGTCTGGTCTAAAGTGTGTGGGGATAATTAATGTTTGATACATTGTACACATAGTGTCATGATCAACACTAGAATAAATTGATCCTACAATATGATCAACGACATTACCCCATGTTGATATATTCCTTCGTGTGTTTGGTTTAGGTACGATTCTATAAAGATAAGGCAATAGATTAAGCCATGTGAGATGTGTTAGGATGTCACTTTGCCAAGATTCATAATTATATATTTTCAATATTACCATAGAAGGATAAATATAAAAACCCATTATACCTCTTCAAATGATAAGATCAGAGACCAATAAGCTTAATTCATGTAAAGTAGCTGAAATGAAGTTATTTCATGCAAATAGAATATTTCTAGGTGCCAAGATGTCCAAGTAATTGACTAGAATGTGAAATAACAAAAAATTGAATAAAATTAGTTGAGATAGATTCTAGAAAAAGTGCATGGATAGATCTAAAATTCCTTTTCAATGCTACAAGAATCATAAAAAATGGATATACATACAAAATTTTATGTACTTGAAAGCAAAAAATGATGATTTGATTTCAACATGCGATAAATTGTATTTGCATTAAAAATGTGATGATGAGACCTACACCATTGGAAATTACATGGAACAAAATTTATGATGATATCTCATTTTTTAATTTTCAACACCATATGCCCAAGCTATGACAAAAATAAAATAACTCCTTTAGGCCAAATTTAGGGTTTTGGGGTCAACTGAGGTATAGAGGTGACATCATGTTGATGTTAGCAAAAGATTCACTAGTATATTCCCTAGTTTTTAAAATATTATTTATCAACCTAAAAAACTACAAACTAGTTAGAATATTGCTTATCGACTATCAAAATATTCCTTATCGGTGCTAAAAAAATCATTGAATTGCTAGAATGTTAGTAGATTTAAAAAATGGATGGAATATGCTTACTGTGAAATTGTACCATTGATGGTGGATGGAACATCAACATGTAGTGGTCTTTGTTGGAGGTTATCTTTTGTTGATGTTGATAAAAATTAGCTAGTTGGGCATAGGAAAGTTCATTGTTGACCAAGAATAAGCGCTAGCAAAATTTATTCAACCATCAATTTTTTTGAGAAAACCACTGCTACTCTAAAAGGTGGCCCTGTTGGGACTCAAATCTATAGTTGTCTTTTTTCTTGAGTCCCTTCCCCTTTTTGTGCCTTAGCAATTTACCCAAGTTTATAACTAATTTGAGAAAGTTATCATGGGTAGTATTTTGCCAAAAAAATCTTTGCATAGTTGGGTAAAGCATGGAAAATTAAGCCTAATTTATTTTTAAAGTTTGAAAAATTCCTTATGGTTAAGAATTTATGACCTTGTAGATTTTTTCCTTTCATCTAGTTCACCCCCTTTTCCCTACTATTGTCCTATCTTGATTGGATTTCCTTGCAAATGTGCAATTCCACTTCATTTTCCCATAAAGTTCTTAAAAATTAAAATATTGACTAAGTGTTAGCCAAAGCGAGAATCCATCTTACATCGAAACTTCACCTCTTCGCTATTTTTGTAAAGTTCACTTGGGATTTTCTACTTTGCAAAAGAAGTATGCCCATTCAAACGTTTGTAGGTATTTCCATGTGAAGCAGCTCATTGCACATCCCAATGGATCTCCCACATTTTCCACGTGCTCGCAATTTTCCTACAAGCACATTCCCAATTCATTTTAGTAAAGGTCTCACGGGCTAATAGACCCCATCTTCCCACATACATCATTATGATGTCATTTTTCTCTTTGCATGAATTTTCATGTGAACTTCTCCTTTCAAGTTAACTTGTCCAATTCACTTCATTTTCTCCACACCATTCCCTTGACAAATATTTCTCTTCTATATGAACTTCACCTTTGAGAATTTTCTCCACACATCCAACTATCCATACCTCAAAGGTATACAAATCATAATAAGTGAACCTCGTGCCATCAACATATACAACCCATAACATGCAATCACAAGCTCCAGGTGTCAAACTAGTCATATGATGAACATACACAACTAGGAACTCCCACTTCATAGGTAATGTTGAATCTAAAAATGATCAAGGCATCCAGATCCACCAATAACATCATGTAAAGAGTGTAACCAACATCATGTAGTACCAAGGAACCTCCACAAAGATATGCCTATAAACCAATATGTTGCAATACATCTCTCACCACAAGTCTCCATAACTCTCCTAGGTTATGCACACTCCAAAAAGAAAGAGATAAAGGAACCTCCATGTCATCACCCAAGAATAATAAACAACGCATGAACACAAACATAATGATCACCATAGCTCCACACAAGACCTCAAATCAAATGTCATGTGAATACAAACATCCAAGAAGAAGAACAAGACCAAAGAGAGAACTTGAAAATAAAAAATTGTAGCATGTCCTTCTACACACATATCTAAATGCTATACTATGATAAGTATGATCTCCTCCATAAAACCCCAAAGAGAAAAATATTATCTACATATAACAATGACCAAGATTTACACATCTTAAACCAAAGGAAGATCAAACCAAATCCTTTCTAGACCAAGATAATAAGCCAAATAACATGTCCTGAACTTAATATCAATGAATAATATCACAATTCATAAGGATATAAACATGCCAACGCTCCTCAAATGAGCCCTCTAAAACTAGCAAACCATAGCCCAAGATCTATATGCATGAGAAGACAAAGCATATAACATAATGCATTTGGAAACAATAATGGGCAATACTACTAATGTGATCAACCATCGAATAGATCAAGAGTGGGGAATGAGAATTCTCCTCCAAGATTTCCAAGTCATCATGACTCATCTAAGAAAATTCTCCTTGTAGGTCCATGTTGAACTCACGTCCAACCAAGGTGTAGGCTCCTTGGACTTCCAGTTGGAACCTTATCAATGAGTAATCATCTTTATAGATGTTTCTAATCATAAGAGATCTCAAGGCCTCACCTATGTCTTCAAGTATACATGTGCATCTGTAACCAATCAATCCATGCCAAACTCCCAAACAAATGATCAATGTACTCAATACCAAGAGAACCAACCAAGATCAATGTCATAGGTCCAATCGCAAATCAAGAACATAATCATGAAAAAATACCAAAACTATGCTATCAAACAAGGATCACATGTCAAATTATAAATCATGATACCTCAACCAAAGACTGAAGAGTTCTCCATGGCTAATCAAGATGTCAACATCTCCAAACCACATGATGGTAACCATCTCTTATCAATGAAACCCAAGATGTCATTGA
Organism: Sequoiadendron giganteum; assembly: GCA_007115665.2. Lineage (NCBI taxonomy): Eukaryota > Viridiplantae > Streptophyta > Pinopsida > Cupressales > Cupressaceae > Sequoiadendron > Sequoiadendron giganteum. Next base: position 620,801,625 of record CM021106.1, read on the forward strand.
ACTCTCATTGTAGATGAAACAAGATCCAAGAGCCCATCCGTGATACCAAAAAACATTATAAAATATCATCCATCACCAAGTGATTAATCTACATCATTGCTAAAAGCTCTGACTAAATCATGATACCGAGCTCTCCATGACATCATGACAACCATCTCCTAAATCAAGAAGATACAACACTGCCAAACCATCATCATCACAAGATCCAATTGAACCATATAATCAAGCTATCCATGACATCGTGATAACAATATCCTCAATGGAGATCAACCAAAGGCCCTCACACAATCAAATAACTCATTTGGAACACTAAGAGCTCCCAAAAGGCAAAGTAAAACCATGATCCTCAAACCAAGAAGATACATTGCCACAAAAAAATATGAATCAATTCAACACCACCAATTAATGCACCTGCATAAATAATCATTTCATGCCAAAGTCCCTAAAGCACAAGGAACATCCATGACATTGTGATCACCACCAAATATTCCAACAACAAACTCCAATTGTGTCACACATGCATGTATTACATTCTCAACAACATAGGTCCCATATCATAACTTTACCTAGTAATTTACCATCTCTCCACATCAACATGACAAACAAAAATGCAAAAAAAATGACTAAACCAAGCCACAAATCTAAATTTGTAACAACACTGAAGAATCTATGGGAGTAAACAACCCACATTCAAGTCATAAATGCAACCCAAGTAAGTATAAAAAAACTACAATACTACACAACACGTAGATCCAATAATGCAACATACAAACTCAACAATATATTAATAACCATGTCAAATGAGAGTAATCAGAGATGTACATGTGAATGCACAATGACTCAAACACCAAATCACCAAGATTCGATTTGCCATAAACTCATAAGAGTACTAGAATCAATAAGAACCCATAAACATCTCAGATGGAAATAACAATAAATAAATCATACCAAAACATCTTCAAAACCTAATATACGATGTAGTGCTCAAAACAAGCTTTTGGTGAACTATAAGAAGTCCAAAATCTGACTTCGTATGCACAAGTTATGACCTCTCCAAGTATGAAAAGAACATCCAAATTTCAATAAGAATTTCTTTGTCAAAACAGTAAAATCTAGAAAAACCATTGATACCACAACGAAGTACCCAAAACCACCTTTCCAACGACTATAAGAGGTCAAAAATGTGACACTTTGGGACAACGTTATGCCCCCTGGAAAAAAAATGCTCAATTTTGCTATAAGGTGCTACCAAGGGTGGTGGCAGGGTAGTGATGCCCGTAGAGTGCAACATAGAACCAATAAGAAAATGTCTTCAAGTTTAATTTTAATATATTTGAATTTTAAATTTGGTGGATTAAGGTATGACAACACCAATACCATGGGGCCATGAGGGGGTCTATGAACCCCCACCAAATTATTATTATTATTTTAATGTGTAGGAAATTTTTTCAACCTATAGATGAATTGATGATCGTACATCCATCGACAAAGACATAGGGATTTTTTTTTTTGTATTTTCTCAGTAACCAAAATAGGCTGAATTTTATGTCAATCTTCATCTCTCAAGTCTTTTTGGATCCAATGGTGAGGTCTATTTTGTCCCAAGGTGTCATCTAAAACACTTCCCATACAAAACCCTCATGATGAACACAAAAAAACCCATTTTTCAACAAAGATTCATAAACCCAAATCTGTAAAAAATAACCACAGATATGTAACCTCAAAACCCCAAATCTACAAAAACAACTTGCACAAAAGCTCTCATATCTTGCAATGTCTTCATTCTTTCCTTACAAGCCCTAGATTCAACTATGCACCGAATCTACTCCAATAAGGATTATACTAACCACAACCATGGCTTTGATACTAAATGAAAGAAAATATGTATCCACCTAAGATAGTTTCCACATAATCCAAATAGAGAAATTTATGTAAACAAGTATTCAAAATCCATATGTAAATAATAAACAACATACCATCAAAGATGCCACAAGATATACCTTGGAAAATCCTAGCCTCCAAACGCACTTGCCACTCATGTATTATTCAACAATAAATATTACATCGTACATCTTCAGAGTCTCCATGAATACCCTTGAAACATCAAGCCCTCTACAAGAACTCCATGTGAACAAGCATGTAACCACACATCCATGCCATGCTTTAACCTTCACAAATGCTAACAAGATACTCTCTCAACCCCTTAGCCAAAATAACCAATTAGCCAACCTTAGACAACTACCCATGTGCTAGTTTTTATAGACATAAGCTCACACAAAATCACCGAGTGGTATTACATAAAACCATGCGACTAATACCATGAGCTTACAAAACTATTAGCCCCCACATTTACTTTTTGGTACTAAATTTCTCCAATATTAAATATTTTCCCAATGTGCAACCCCACATTAAACATTTATCACAATGTTACATACAACACATAAAGTGGCCCTAAGAATGCTAACCCATGTGATGGACACATCCCTAGATCTCTTAGGTGCACCACAAATAATAAAACTATTAAATTAAACGTTATGCAAGGTGAACAACACACCTTTTCCTAACAATATAGTCATAATAAATGCAAAGTATTATAGGATGCAACATAATAAACTCACTAAATATGCTTTTGAGAGAATGTGTAGGCTTCAAGAAAATAAATAAATAAAAAGGTGGACACTAATCTATTTTTTTGTGATGGAAAATTGGGAACAATAGGTTCTTCTTTTTCCACCACAATTTCCTTGATATCACAAAAAAAATTATTTGAATCCACATCACGTGATGTAAACCCATTTTTTTGGTACATTATTAATAAAAACTATTGAATATACTCTCTATCTACCTTACCTTTCTGGCATGATCCATATCTTTAGTTATCTCTAGTATAAAATTAGATGGTCCCCATAAGACAAAAGGACTATGGCAATGGTGATAATATTTTTAATATCATTTCAAACATACATGATATGGTGAAAATTCTTAACTACAAAGTTTTATAGTTGAGAAAAAATTAAGTCATATGATTAGTCTTGTATGATATTCAATTCAAATTAAATGAAAGATAGGTCAAACAGTTGATGTAAAATTGTCTTTTTTATTCAACATAAGATAATAAATTATGAGAGAAATAACTCATATTACTATTTTTTTGAATATTAATATTAAACAATATTATCAAAACTTTAGAAGAAGAAAAAACAATGATACAATTGACTAGTTGATTTTAGTTCTTGTTTGATGTATTACTATAGTATCTTACCATGACCGAGACTAATAAAATGAATAGAATGGTCATGAATAATATTTCATGAATGAACTCTTATACAACTAGAGAGCATTGAACATGTGAAATATTAATGATAATATTGGAAGAACATTGTGATATCACTGAACCTATACCACAAACCTCACCATAATTAAGATAACATGTAACCACTACACTAGGGGCTTAAACCATATTTAATTTAAAACTTACAAATATATTTTGTAAAACAATATTTAGTTGATAGGCTTTTTGAATGGGCTTTCAAGTAAACATGTTAAAAATATTGTTTCATTTCAAAATATTATTTAGTCATTGGAAATGTCTTATTTTACGGGAAAACTTATTCTTCACAAAACAATAAAACACTTAGAAGTTGATGGTATTTTCATAGTGTGCCAAATTATGATGTTTATTAAGATTCAACCATAGTGTTTTTTCATTCAAATTTATTGAGCCATATTTCATGAGTAATGATTCACATGAACTCATCTCTCATGAGCATGAATGATCCATTCAAAAATCATTGCATCTAGGCGATGTTCGTAGAGATGAAGCATCGCGACTTCCTAAAAGGTCACCCATCCTAATATTTCTTTGATTCAAATGCACTTAACTATGGAGTTTCCCTTAGATCAAATCCACTTAGCATGCCACCACATTTGCATTTTTTTTTAGCAAATATTGTGTCTTATGAATCATTAAATTAACACGTAACTTAATAAAACATATTCAATTAACATAAATCCATCTATATTCCCTATTAACAAACCCAATACACCTCTCAAGATGGGGTCCCATGGGGGCTTTGGTATCTATTTTGAAGGAGCAAAGGGTCCCATCATGCAAAAAAATGCTACACGATTAATTATAATCTTTTCTTTGATAATAGCAACCCCTACTTTTTAGCTCAAAAAATTAAGTGGGTGCAAAAAGGGTGGGGCTAAAAACTGCCCCACTAGTTTAGGATTTTTTCTTCTACTTGTCAATCATATGAAGTTTGAAAATTCTCACCAATTATTTTTTATTTATTTTTTCTATTAAATTGAATATACAAAATAATAAAATTTATGAACAACTTTCATAAATATAAAAGCTTAAACTACGATACACAATTTATAAAACCACCCCACTTAAAATAATCCTAAAAAATCTAAATCACAACCCCACCCTTAACCACGAACTTACTGATCATGGAAACAAACAACCAATACCTTTACAATGGTTGCTTAACTTGCCCTTGAAAGAGAGTGTTTGACAACAATGAGCAAGATAGCATATACATTTTTTTTAATCCGATTACCTTGAGTTTGCCTAGAAGCAAAAAAATATTTTGCAATGCACCGAGACAGTCTATTTACTGCCTGTGGATAGATGTCTTCTTAGCTCCTCAACAGAAACAGCAACACATTCTCTTTTTGTTTTGGTTTGTGGGTGTTAAAAATTACGTATAATTGCAAATATGTCTGAAGAAGTAGAAGAAGAGATGATGGCGTTGGAATCCATATTCTATGACAGCTTCTCCAAGATTGACGATCACCGATTCAGACTCAGAATTGATCCAGATCAGAATGATGCAGGCGCACCTCCTCCATTGTTCCTGGAGATCACATTGCCGGATGGGTACCCTCAGGACATCCCTCAATTTGACCTCAACAATCTCAACAACATCAAGTATTCTGAGCCTGCTAAGAAAGCAATCCTTGAAGGTCTACACGATCAGGTTCCTTCCTTTCTGTTTGGTTTTTTGTTTGTTTTCTTGTTTCCAGTTGGGTTTTATTTTTTCTGCTATTGGCTATCTTGGTGTATATTTTGTTTCATCTTTTTATAGCATTTTATGGACGCCCCACAAAATGTGTAGTACAATTGTATCGGGTTATTTTCTTTTCGTTAACATTTCAATATATTTTTAAAGCTCTTTTATTGATTGTTTTTGGTGTAAATTCTACTTCAATATTTTTTTTTCATTTTAGGGATATTCATAATATGTGTAGTTCCATTGCGATTGCCATTGTTTTCGTATTTTAGGGATGCCCACTAATTGGGTAGTACTGTTATTCAATTACCAAAACGTATGGCTTTTTAAAAATCATTTGGACCTGGGCGGACATAGATTATTCGGCGAGTTTTGTTTCAACACGATCTTCATCAATGGGTCGAAACCTAGAGATGTAAAAAATTGAACAATATATACAAAAAATACAGTAGAAGTTTCTTTGCTCCCAAAAACCAAAATATATTATGCCAGGCATGTTAGCGAGGCTTGTAAAAAACCTCATAGAGATAATGCTGAGAATTTCTCAGAAAATTTTCACAGTTAAGTAGTTCTGTAGGAAGTAACTTTTTTTGGTGCCGCAACAGGGTTTTCTAATTCTCCACGGTAGATTAGTAAAAGTTTATTTCAAGAAAAAATATCAGAAAATTCAATCACAACTTATCAGTTTTCTGAAAGCTTCCTTAAATAGTTGAAGTGGTGACTGCATTTGTCAGACCCCTTAAATAATCATAAACTACAAATCTTTATTGTCTATTAGTCTCGATTTATTCTCTCCCCTCTAATTATCCCTTATTGCTAACCGCATACCCAACACTCTTCCGATATAATTGCTCCTAGATGGAGTGATTAAGTATAACTTTTTCCTCATATGCTGATGATTTATTGAAATGGTACATAATTATTCCAAACTTTACTCTTTTTCTGAGTGATGGTGACATATAACTAATCTCCTCCCTGCCATGTTTGATATTGATGCTCCTTGCTCTGTTTCCCTCTATTACACCCATACAAAATCTACAAAATGTTGAGCTCAACGTGCAACTAATCCAATGACAGAAAATAATTAAAGAATAACTCATTGACTATGGCATTACCAGGTACCAATGTTTGGATTAAAGACAAGATATAGCTTGAAAGGAATAAGGGAGTCTCTGTATGCATTAATATCAGAATAAAATAGTATGTTAAGAAGAAAATAGGAATCACAAAGTTCCATAGAAAATAAACACATCTTAACAGTGATAATAGTAGCTCGTGCAAAAGGAAGAAGCCCCAGAAACACAAATTTGAACAATAGTCCTCCCTTTTTCTTCGCCTCCTTCTTCTCAATACTTTTTCTATCGATCTCCAGCCTACCTTCCTACCATATCAAAATTGGACAACCTATTCTAAATTTCTAAATATTGAAAAACATGGCCATTGTGGGAGGCCAGCATGCTCCCAATCTCTCAACTGATAGACAAACAAACATTTTCTTAATAAATTTTTATAATGGATAATTCAGTGGCTCAAATTCCAGCAATGCGATCCCCAATTTTAGTTGTCGCCCACTAGGTGGTTCTATAAGTTTGCATCTTTCTCCCCATTGCAAAAAGGAATTCTTAAACTCCCGGTTTAGAATCAGTTTCATTTGATTTCATTTGTTTTCTCTATAAGTCAAACCTAATTTTTACCTTGCTTGCAACTATACATTGTTTAGCCAAACTAAATATAAACATCCTCCTTTGCTGTAAACTCAATGAAATCTGCCATAGCAAGTACATTGTTCTCTTCAAAATTTACGTACAAAGTAGCCATGTGATATTAAATGAATATTGAGATCAATTTACTGCTGTAAGCAAAACCATAGCATGCGGTATTCTTGCTGCTATAATTATGAGAGTATATTATTTTCCTATATCTTCCCAGTACCAACAAAATTTACAAAACCTGATGAGAATTTATCAAATTGGCACACATGCTTATCTCGTTCATGTTTTCATTATCAAACTCCCCAATGATACACTCTTTCACTATGTTTACTTTGGCCATTTAAAAAAATATTATCTTCTCTGCTACCAAGCTTCTTGCTGCATTGAACTGCATTTATCATACTGGATATAGTGACTGGTAGTTCCTGTTAAACAATGCCACTACCAAGTGGTACATTTACTGACATCTCTATGGGAAAGTGCTGTACCCATTTCATCTACCTCTTTCTTTTTTTCACATTTATCTTCAGGCATGGCCTCATAAGTGCAATGGATTTTGCAATATGCAGATCAGTCTGAACTTCAATTTTACTTTTAAGAGTGCAATCACTGATGTGCTTATCTTCAGCTTTATCACCAATCTCCTCTTCATTAAGGACTTCTCTATCTTCAGGATATGACATGATTCCTTCTACCTGTTCATGTTCTTTTCAACAATTTCGTTTTGAACACAGTCCTAAATCCCAACTATTTCCTCTCAGAAACTCTCTGAAAAGAACATCTATCGGCTTGCCATCCATTAATAACTCCAACCCTACAAGGGGGTTTCTCTTTTCCTCTTATAACAACTCCATCTCTTGGCTACTCTTAGCATCAACCTCTTTTTTCTTAACTAATGTATCTTGCTTAGAAGCTGAGTATATATTCCCGCCTATGTTGCCAGTTTGGGTTTGGCAGTTCTCTGATTTTTTTACCCAGGTTTTGTATGGCTGGGTTCAGCCATACACTACATACATACATGCATGTGCATACATACATACACACACACACATGCATATATATCATGGTCTAGGTAATGTGGAGGTGAATCCCTCCTCTCATTTATAGGGCTCACCATCCCTGCCCTATATATTGGCATAAATCATTCATTTATCTCAGTATTACCTGCCCCTTTTGAGTGCTAACTGTATCTCATAGCTCTCACCACCTCTCCACTATAGAGAGTAGGGGAAAGGAAGGGGTGGGAGAATGTCAGCTTCATGGCCTCAGTTATATAGGAACGGTATGCACCAAGAATGAAAGGTTGAGGAGTATGGTAGTTCCCTCTCCCTCTCTCTCTTTCTCTCTCTATATATATATATATAATACATATATGTGTATATATGTGTGTGTATACATACATACATATATAACACGGTCTAGGTAATGTGGGGGTGAACCCTTTCTCTCATTTATAGAACCACCACCCCTGTCTTCTCTATATTGGCGTAAGTCATTCATTCATCTCAGTTTTACCCACCCCTTGTGAGTGCTACTGCTAACTGTACCTCCCAGCTCTCCCCACCAATCCAATAAAGGGAGGTAGGGGAAAGGAGGAGGTGGGAGATTGTCAGCTTGGTAGTTCCCAATCTATCCAATGGGGGCCCTACTTTTCTAATAACTTGCGCTGGTGATTGAGTGCTCTACTCTCCCCAATGGCTGGTGGAAGCAAGCCAAGTGATTTATCAAATTCAATTGATTGTAACTGATTCACCTAGTTATATAGATAGGGAGATCTGGATGATACCTATATCTATATAAATCTTAAAAATATATAAGAATAATCTAATAACAATATAAATATATTAAACATATTTAAAAATAAAATATCAGTGAACAACCAAACCCCACTCTCCTCTTGTGGTAGGTATATTATAAATGATGGTAAGTTATGCATGTTCTAAGTATATTAATTGAAATTATGTGAATATGGGTAGTCCAGACCACATGATGGGATTAAGCGAATTATGAATTTGTATAACTTTTAATTGAACCTTATTAGAAATTTCTAGAATGATCTCATTTACAGCGGCCTTCCATACTTGCCCACAAATATTATCATCAAAGAAAATATGGCTGCAATCAAGTATTATACGAAAATGGTGAAGCTTATAATTTCTCATCAGAAAATGACCAGCTGTTTGGTGTACGCATCCACCAACAGCAGGTCATGCTGTTGCCTTGCTGGCACCCTCACCTCAATATGGTGAAGGGCAAAATCGTGGTCTCTGATCAACTTTATTTTCTTACAATGAAGGGGAGACTGGTGCCATGGAGGAGGGCAAAGTAGTGGTGAGAGCAGGGGGTGCAGGAATGATTGTTGCAAACAAAGTGCTTTACAGGGCAACATGAGCACCTTATCAATCCTAAGAATCTACCAGCTATTAGTGTGGGTTTAGCAACTGGAGAAGAAACCAAAGGCTACATTAACAGTGCCAGGAATAATGTGATGGACACCATGAGTCTCACAACCCATACAATAAAAATGCAGAATGCTTATTTCTGCCCACGGTTTCTCCTAGGTTCGCCTAGGGCACAGCTTGGATGACTTGGGTACCCCTTGGGTATGTCTTAGAATACCTGGCACATACTTGGGCTGTCCGGGCTTTGCCCAGGGTGGACCCCATGGGACCCATCACTGGACCCATTGAAGCTGGGTATGGGGGCCAGGATGACCAATCCGAGCAGCATAGATTCCTGCCAAATCTTCTTCATTCTCTCACAACCCTGGAATGCAATATCCTACCTTCTCTGTCTTTGCTTTCTCATTATTTTGAAAATTTCCTCTAATTTCTTGCTGCTTGATTTGTTCCTCTAACATCTATGAGAATTCATTTACCTCAAATTCTGATTTCTGCAACCTGTGTTGCCTATCTTTTGTCTGTTCTGCATCTGTCCTTGTCTTGGTTTTCTTCCAACTTGTTGATCTTCCTTATATTGTGCGTTCACTCCATCTCTTCATCCTCACTGAACTATGTTGTTCATCTAGTAATTTTTTTAAGGCTTTCTGTACTTAATGGAACAGCTCTGCTTAGGGCATTGGGTTATTCTATACAAAACTCTCAATTTTCCATAGAATTTTTTTTTTCCACTAGGGTAATTCCCCAACACTTTCAAGGTTTACCTGCATGAATTTTGTTTCTTGATGTAATGCTTCCAACTAAACATGTCCTCACAGTGTCTTTGCATTCACCGATTTATAAATTATTTTAAAGTTTTGTTTTGCTAGTAATTGGGTGATGCTCCTGAATCATGGAGGTTGCAGCCTTATTGCAGGATATCATCATTGGTGTATGCAGGATTCTGTCCCAGGCAATCTGATCAATATCCATTTCTTTCAAATGTTGGTTGTGCCAACACTTAATGCTTTCCAGGGTTTATTCCAACCTGTATCATGCAATTTTCCTGCAACTCCTGGTGGTAATTCACTGCATCAATGACCTGAATGTTAACTTGTCCTGTGTTATCCTCCAACATAACACTCATGTCCTGCACTATTAGATTGGAAGCCTCGCAGTGTAGATATTTTAATATCACAACTTGACAATAATGGGTTCAGCTCAATTTACCACCCAAGTTGGCTTGGCTACAAAATCTCCTTCTACAGACACATTGGCAAGTGCCGACAGTTCATTCAACAACTTCATGTCATATTCTCCCATGGAATCCTCGGCAGGGGTGTAGCTTTTGTAGTTCACAAAAGGCAATTGTTCAATCTTGATTTTCTTGCTTTTCATGTTGAACAGAATCAAGAGAAGAGAGACAAAGTCGAAGCTTGCAATGGGTGAATGCCAAAGTGTGAAATGGAGCTGTTGCCATATTGTGAGATAGACTCAATGCAAAGTGACAATATTCAAATTTATTAATAGTCTTGCCCACATGCTTTGAATGATATACAGGTTGGAAGTAATTAAATTGACAAGATGGAGGTTTATGCCAAGCCTACCCAAGTACTCCACTTGCTCTGTCCATTGCCTTGTGTGATGCCAAGGGCCACTTAAGCTGCTTAACGCCTCTAATCATGATCTCAAGTTGGTAAGGTTATCCCATCAATCTTAGTTGTAAGCACTGCTGGCTATTGTATTTGAGAGTTCATCTATTCGCGTCCTTTTGCTGATAATTGCCCAGTGCAGCTTCTCAAACCAAATTTTAGAATTCAATTGAAATGTCATGATGTTGGAAGGAGGAACCCTTGTGTTAAATATAAGTATCTTCATATAGTTGTGCAGGTGGAATCAATTATGCAGAAAATAAATCAGTTGTGGAGGAATAATCAGTTTGCAGAAATAAAATTTGCTGTGAAGGAATACTCAGTTTTGGAGAAATAAATTAGCTGTGTAGGTATGAACCAGTTACAGAGAAACAGGTTAGTGATGAAGAATAAATCAATCATGCAGGAATGTTTTAATAATGGTCAATAGTATCCATCAATTTCTGCAGTCAATTACTTGTCAATAATTTCTGCAGTCAATTACTTGTCAATTATGCAGCCAACATTTGAAAAATGTCAGTTAACAATAAATTTATCCTAAAAATTCCAAAAACACTTTGAAGCGAGTTATACTAATGCCTGAGTCCTGTAGGAATTGTTACAAGGCTTTAAAGCTGAAGGTAAAAGGATTTTTGGAGCTGGACAACATCTTGGGCCAATTAAGTCTCTTTCCAGCCATTTCTGGCCTTTATTCATTTTAACCACTATCTCTATCTGCAAAATTGGAAAACCAGGTTTGATTTATGGATGGTGGTAAACAATTATCTGGCTTTAAGATGAGAGGAAGCATCAATTACCCCAAATATCACCTTTCACAAATCTCTGGCCAAGATGTGTAGTTGTGTATTTCAATGGAATTCAAAATTAGGCGAGAGATGAAGGTTCTATTTGTTAGCTGTGAGGAGAACTAAAGACAAAAGAAGAAGACATTTGAGCCAATTGGTCTTCCTGATTTAGGTATTGGATTAGCAGGCTCTTATTTTGGCCCAAGAATATGGGGCTTATCCACTGTAGAGAGTTCTAGCTAGTTGCATTTACAAGTCTTCTTTGTTTTTTGTAGCATCCTTCATGCCAATCTTCACTTAAAAGGTATTGCTTGGAACTTGGAGAAGCAAAGAGGCTGCTGCAAATATTTGGTATCATGAGAACTTGCCATTCCGTTTTAAGAGGAGCTCATGTAAGGAATCATTGGTTAATACCTTGACTGTTGCCATTCAAGGTACCTAGTCCACAAGACTTGTGCAGGGCCTTTTTGGAGGAAGTTGGGAAAATACTGAGCTGATAGTAGAAGATCCAAAAATAATTTGGCACAAAAAAGAGCTGCAGTATATTGTTTGATTACTGGATGGATGGCAGGAACCACACATTGATCCACTTCCTGGTGGCTTTGGTGGACAGTTTCTGTTCTTGAAGACAGTGATGCTTCCTGTGAAGTGGAAAATATTTGAGACTTTATGCAATATGTTTTAGGATGTCATCATGGTATTGGGTGTTGAGAATCTTGTCCAAGTTGTGGCTGAAAATGTAGTAGCATATGTAGCAACAACTAGACTTTTTGAGGAGAGGCACCCTACTAGTGTGAAAAACTTGGATAGGTGAAAACCATTGTTAAAGAAGCGAGAAACATCACCAAATGGACCTACAACCACTCTTGGGTGCAGAACTTGATGAGAGTATACACCAAAATAAAGGAGCTTGTGTGATTTAGAGTTACACTATTCACGACCAACTTCATCACATTGCAAAGCATTGCCTCTCACTAACGTCTGTCTCTTATGTAGATGTTTGTGAGCACTAGGTGATTGGAGTCACCATATTCAAAGAAGGCTAAAGGGGAAAGGGTCTTGAAGATAATTTTTGATGATGTGTTTTCCAAGAACACAAGCAAGATCCTCCATGTAACTTTAAATTTATTGTTTATGAACTTACAAAGTAATCAACTCCATTGCTTTATAGGTTTGTAAAACTTGTAAATTCTTAGTTCTTAGATTTGTCATTTTCTTTTTAGTTGTTGTCGTTCAAGTTTTTATTGATTTAATTTTAAAAATATAGACTATTTTGTTTTAACTGTCAAAAACTTTGGTTAGGGTTCTATGCTTGGTGGATGGGGAAAAAATCCAATGGGTTTTATGTATGATGCTGTGGACAAAGCCAAGGAGGCTATCTAACCTTACTATGGGGAAATTAAAAGAAAATATGAACTCATTTGGTAAATAAATGGTTGGAGGTGAAAGAAGAAGCTCCATCAGCACATACATGCAACAATGAACAACCTTTTACTTGAGTCCCAAGTTTTTCTTCTTCAATTCCTTAAAGGTTGACAATGAGGTTATGGATGGCCTCAACATGGTCTAGAGAGGATGACACCTGACAAAAACTCTTAGAGACAATTCTTGATGAGTTGTAGATTGACAAGCGTGTGAAGGGAGGTTGTTTTCTTCACCTTTGTGTATTCAAAGGAGAATGACCCAGTAACTAGGCAAAAGAATTGATGCCTTCAAAAGTTCATTTGTAGTCTTCTAGACAATAGACTTGTTTGTTTAATAAATCAATTCTTGTTTACATCCAAAGTCATAAATATAATAATATTCTTTGTAGATTTGTGGTGGGAAGCTCATAGTGCAAAATTACCAAATCTTCAAAGCCTAGCTATTCATATTTGTTGCAAGCCTACAATGCTTTTGCGTTTAAACACAATTGGAACATGTTTGAGGCCATTCACATGAATGAATGTGACAGGTTGATCTTAAAGCAATTCAATGACTTTGTTTTTGAAGTACAATGATTGTCTTCGTCTTAGAAAGGTGGAAGGGGAGGACACTCATGATGTGATAGAATTGAATGGCATCGATTTTATATAGATTGGATTTCGAGGATATGAAGATGCTATTTACTGAGGAGGAGATCATTTAGTTTGAGAGGAAAGCGACAGAATCAGAAGCAGATGCAAAAGCAAAAGCAGAAGCATTAGGAGGAATTGCATTGGACATTGATATGCTTGAGGATGATATAGTTTTTGAGAAGGAATCTTCACCATCTAGTTCAAATGTGTGAAAAAAATGAGTAGCTTTGGTAGGAAGAATTTGTAAAATATTTTTTTATGGATTTGTAATTTTCTATTTGATAATCAATTGTTGTATCATATACGACACTAGAATGTGCGTTGTCCTCCTTTTTGGTCTAAAGTTAATAGAAAAAATACCTATAAGTTCTCTAAATTCACTGTTCAATTGTTATTTAAGTTTATTTTTACTTTTTATGAACTTAAATTTTTTTTAATACTTTCTGAAGTCCCAAGTTGAATTCAAAATTATGGGCTGTTGAGTTTTTGCTAACTCTGAGTTTTAAAACTATACCCTAACTGTTCTTGTTTGATATATTTATGACAGAGAATGAAGAGATAAATGGCAGGATGAAGAAAAACGCCTTTAAGTACCTCAAAATTGAGGAAGAGAGGCTGGAAGGCAAGACCAGTGGGAGAACCTTTTTAGTTAATAGAAACTTGCAAGAATTTTTATGGGGTGCGTTACGGCATTAAGGCCATGGCTTGAATGCAAAGTTGGATCAATTATTTTAGCTAAATCCTACTGTAGATTTTTCAGTACGCTAGAGGAATCAACATTTGACTGGTGGCAAATGTTTAAGGCTGAGATAGAGGGGGATTACAATTGTGGTAATTGTGTAAACATAACCATGTGGGGAAGGGCTTGTATTTATTTATACCCAAGAATATAATTCCTTGGACCTACGGTTTGTTATGGTTTGAGGTTCTAGTTTGCGATCTCTCAATGTGCTACCATAAAGAGGGTCCTAATTCATGCTTCAGATTATGATTCATTGCAGTGCATCATCCAATTAGTGTTTGTTGCTCATTCCCTTCTCCTTGAGTGTATCTTCATGTTCACTTTGTAAATCCATAGGTCTAGATGTTTGGGTGATTTAGCCTCATTTTGCAAGAGATAACTACGCATAACACTTTATTGTTTAGATGGGATTGCCTTGTTGGGTCACACTAGATGTTGACATTGTTGGTATCACAAGACTAGTATATTGACATCTCTGTTCATCGACTTCCTCCAATCAATTTTTCCTTGGGGGCTTCTACTCACTTTCTTCCTTGTAAGATGGCTATCAATAGAGTTGTCATACTGAATATTTGTTCAAACCCACACTACATTCTGATCACTTTGACTTGGTTTATCTTGTCCAAAACCTACTGCAGACACGAGTCTCCTTTCACGATTCCCTGCTTTATCATCAACTTGATATTTCTTTGAGATGTCCTTCCCTTGCAGGGCTATTTACAATTCTACCGTGTCTTACAGCTTGGTGTTTAACAACCATAGGTTTATCCTTTCTTGGTATTTAAGTTTTTAACCTTTCTCTTGTCCTTTGAGTTTAGTTACTTTACATAAGCCAAATTTGTTTTACTCTATTACTTGTCTTTTATAACTTATTATGCTTTCTTTTCGAGTCCCATTATCCTATTTTGGTTATTGTGGGCTTCAGTGTAATTTCTCTTTTCTTTCTAATTGAGATGATTTGTAGTTCTGGTTTGCTTCATTGAATGACTTTATGTGCTGCACTTATTGAGCTTGTTGACATTTTCCTAAGAAATTATTCATGTTGTGAGAGATTTAATCATCTGCTTTTTGATCTTAGCATAGCTTAGCTTAGATGGCAGTAAAAGAGGAATTTGGTAGTTTGAGAAGAACAGTTTGTTAAATTGTAGAAAGAGAAATTTTCTGTTGCTTATCTAGTTGTTTACTCTGGTGCGCAAATTTTTCTGTTGCTTATCTAATTTTTATTCTGATGCATTTGTCAGTGCTATAGTACTATTACATAATAATTCTGGATATTGATATTCGTTTTTGTTGTTTCTTGCTCACAGACATTGAGTCAAGCAGGAGAAAACATGTGTTACAACCTTGCTGAGTGGTTAAAGGATAAACTACCAGAGTTTTTTGCTTTGAAGCACATCATTGCAGTCATGGTGTGTTCATTTTGTGTACACATATAATGAAAACTTAACTTATAAATATATGTTGCAAATGGGTCATTTCATAAAATTTTAAGTCAGTCATTTGTAGCCTGGAAGTCAAGTTCAAGTGGAGGTGATCTGATTGCTATGTCTCTCAGTTCAAATTCTAGTTACCCTCCTTGCTTCTGATTCCTTGACCCTAGTTTGTTGTGCATTGATTCATCAGAACTACATTTTGAAGTTCACTTCTTCAGGCTTCATTTGTGGTTTGGTCTCCAATGTTTTGTTCAAACTATTGTTATTGTCTGTTTGTTTTTCTCATTTTTACCTTGTGATTTGTTTTCTATGTCAAATGATATCACCTGTCAATTTGCAGTTATGCTTTCTCTGGCTTGTGACTGGATTTCTCTTTTCATTCATTTTTCTTCTCAATAAGGGATAGTCTCATTGCAATGTGTTCTCTTTACAATCTTGGATTTACATTGGGGATGTTAGAAATTGTCTTTGCATAATGCAAGCTTCACAGGTAATGTTTTTCTTAGTAATGGAAACTATTATGTAGCATCCAGATACTAGTTTTCGAAGTACACGCTACACACAACCTAGCCATAGGTTCTGTTTCTATAGAACCTTTGGACAAAGCCTTATTCCAAATCCAGTTACAATGTCCATGAGAAATAACAAAACCTTTTAGATGATCATCCTCCTAGAGGGAATATACTTCATTGAAAGAAGATGTGGCTTGCCACAATATTTAGAGCTGTGAATCTTTCTTAAACCCACCTAAATACACAATCTGTTGTTCAATTTGGTAGTTTAATCACATCATACCATCATAACACGTCTCATTTAGGATTCCTTTCTTGTCTGTCCATGATGGGTTTACTTGTTTTCTTTAGAAATTGAATTTTGTTATCCTATGCTTCTTAAGCTTCTGATTTAATTGGTTGAAAAAATTGCTCTCTTTTTTTCTCCTATGTATACGTTAATCTTCATGTTAGTGAAGCATGTTTGTGTGTCTAAACAATGATGTGGATGATGGCAGGATCATGACAAGGACATGGATGCAGCAGATCAACTGAATGCCAAGAATTTAGCATCAACGAAGAAGGAGGCAAAAGATAAGATGACAAAATCTCAGAAAAGACGATATTTTGATCGATATGGTGCTAGTGATAAACCACGAGGCTGGGATTGGGTTTCTATCATATCACACGTAACAACTTTTGCCTCATTTCTCCTGATAAGACCAGTAGAGTTATATTAGTGAGCTGAGTATTACCTGCTTTGTTGTATAATCTGCAAGTTCAATTGTATTTATGCATTATAAGCTGTTAACCAAGACAAAACAGTAGTATAAGGGCTTGGTAATGGTCAAATATCCAGTTTTAATGTCCTCAAATGACTTTCCTTGTTGTGGTAGAAAGACAGATTGTTAACCTGTAGCATGGATAGTACATTTAGTTTCTGGAGGATGTCTGTTAATACTTAATACTAATTTAAATTTCTGTTCACCATGTTGGCTTTTTCTATATGTTTCTCCTTCTCATTTTGGCTTGAAGGAATGTGCCCACCGCTATTTGGGTTGTACATTGACAAACTAGAGGAGGGCTAGACAAGTTTGGTGGTGGGGGTGTTCACTTGACCAGCTATGCAATAAAGTTGCTTCTATATGCAGATGATCTTATTTTAATGGCAAAAACAGCGCATGATTTGAGGGAACACTTGAAAGCTCTAGAATTGTTGCTAAGAGGTGGGGATGCAGGTGAACACCAGCAAAATTAAGGTCATGATTTTACCTTGAAGAGAAAGAAGGTCCAAATGGAATTTGTCTTCAAAGGCAGCCCCTTCCAACTAGTTAATTATTATAAATATCTTGGCCTTGATTTCCACAATAAGCTCAGTTGGGAGACATGTAGAGCAAAATGAATATGAGGAGGTTGGAAAGCCTTATACTCATTACAAAATAGATGCAAGAGGGCTGAACTGTGGGATTGGAAAACTAAGAGAACTCTCTTTGGGTTGCTAGTGGTACTGGTAGTGTTATACGGGTGTGAAATTTGGGGTGGCAACACATCAGTAATGAAGTGGAGATAGATAGAGAGATTACAAAAACATCAAATCACGAGTAGCCTCAAAATAAAATCGTTTGTTCCCTATGAGATTGCCTTAGCTGAAGCTGGGGTCTTTCTTGTGGAGTTGTTGGCTATGATCCGGTTGCTAAGTTATATAAAGAGGCTAGATAACATGAAGCTAACTCGCTGGCCCAAAATGGCAGCATAAGAGAAATTAGACAGAAGGAAGAGCACACGGATGAAACAAAATGACAAGTGGATGAATAAATGGGGTATTAGCATAAAAGAGTGCCTGAATAACAATGGGGCAATCAAAAAGTATGTGCAAGAGAAAGTCAAAGAAAGCATGTGGACAAAGCAACTTGAGAGGAAAAGAGATTACTATATCAAGCATTTCAATCCTTCATATGGCCGTGCACAAAAGAACTATATAGGAGCAGAAATAAAATGGAAAGCAAAAATGCTAATGGCTCAGCTAAGAACTAGTTTGCATCAGGGTAGGTGTGAAACCGGAAGGTGGATGATACTTAAAGAAGAGTGGATAGATAGAAGATGTTATTGTACTTTGGAACTGGTGAAGGTGGAATTGCATTACGTCATTGGATGTCTAGTTTATAGAGATATTCGGGTCAACTACATCAAGATTTCAAATGTGGGCTACTTGAGTAACTTGTTTGAAGAAGAAAAGATAACAAAAATTGCTGATTACTTGATCAAGATACACAATAGAAGATCCAGGTTACAAAAGGAAAGGGAGATCAAGTAGGTGTGGTTTTGGTGGTTTGTTTGTTTTGGTCTGTTGTGCTTATCCGTGTTGCTGGCTATCCGCAGGTCCCATAGGCTGTTTGGCCTCATGGATGTTATTAAAAACATTCATTCATTCATTGTGAGGGCAAGTGGGTGATGCCTTAGCAGCAGATATATGATAAGATTGTTACCCAAAATGTCCCATGGAACTCTCCCATATGTGCAAAACATGCAAACTCTCATATGTGTACAGAATGTGAATTGAGGAAACATATTTTGGGGGTTTGTTGTTTGTGTATTTTTAAAATTATTCCATGACCATTTGTTATGAATGCTCAGTGGGCTCCATGATGTTTTCAATGTTTACTAAGTTGTTTTCATTCAGGGCAACTTCAATGTGAATATTAATGCAATTAAAAGGCAGATGCTATCTTTATTGATGGACTGAGAGAAATGTCATGTTACTTTCTTTTAATAATATTAAATATATTATATCGGTAATGAAGGAGGAATTACAACAGCGGGCTTATACAAACAAAGTCATAAGCTGGAATAATGAATTGCGGACAATTCTCAAAAGTCCAGCTTGAGAAGGAATTCCTCTTCAACCAGACAATTGACCTAACTAAGATAGATAAAGAGATCACCAAATATTAATTTCACTGTGAACAGCATGATTGATAATATATACATCAAATGTTATCATACTGTGATTGGAAGAAATAAACAGCTAAGTGATCGTAGCCTGTATTTTTCATTAAATGAGTATTGAAATTGAGCCATTTTAATTTTTCAGGGAGCATACTAGTCCAGCTGTTCTGTTCTTCATTTTTCCCTTTTACCATGTTGAATTTGTTAAGAGGCCCCTTAAGCACCTTCCTGCAGTTTCTGGTTGGATCCAAGTGTTTTGGGCAGAATAGCAAGTGTCAGGTTGGTAGATTGGGCCCTGACCATCAGGGCTGCATTCCTGGATTGTGCTGGAATTGCTGGTTTGATGAGTCATTCTCTTTGTTCCTCTGATGTTTTCAACATTATTTTGTATCGCCTTCACAAGGGCTAAACAGAGCAATGGGAGTCCTGATTTTTGGATGGTGAGAGTTACCAGTCTCCTGAGTGCTTCCTCTTGATTTGAAGCCCCTTGATTGTTGATGTAGAGTGATGGGTTATACTTTGTAGGGCCACTGAATCTATGGAGACTATATGATGAGCCAAAAGGAATGCTTAGGATGATAAATGCCTCACAATCCCTTGTAGTGGCATGAGGAGAAAAAAGATAAATGAATACTTGGCAGCTGGATAAGTTCATTTGAAATTTGCTGGGCTAATTTGGGATAAATCCTTCTTGGTTGAATTGGGAACATTGGAGGATAATTAGCCCTAGGCAGAGTTGCTGAAACATGTCTAGGATTGAGGGTAAGAGCAGTGTAACATTTCAAAGAACTGCCAAAGAAAAGATGCAGAGTTTAGGAATGTCTGATCTAATCAGCAGTCAGCTGGTGGCTAGCCATCTCACTAGCCCCTTATTTCTTCTTTCTATAAACTATGAAGCACCCAATTTCCCCCAAAAAGCAATTGCATTTGCAATAAGGGGTTTTCTGTAAATAGATTTTAAAATAATTCTGGAATTTCTAATAAGGTCCATATCTTGGTACCTGTGCTCGAAAATCAGATTGGGAGATGCTTGGTGTGATTTGAAATGAATTTGCATGGATCACAAATCTTTTGAATTTCTCTAAAGATTCTTTGTTGCTGTGAAATTGATGACAGATTAAAACCATCATTTCTAAGTGACATCAAATATAAGGGGCTTGGAGAGTTGATGTTAGTGATTGATGGGTGTCTGTCTTTGTGGTTGTGGAATAGCTATCAATTGAAAAAACAGCATGAATGATTCCTCCTGCTCATCGGCAAAAGAGGTCGAGCATCTTGTTTGCGGTCTAAGGTATGAAAACACTTCAGATTTGTTGTTTTCTATGTCACAGAAAATTACTTGTCATCAAGATGTTAGAGAAGGGGATAAAACTCGCATTATAGGGCATGTGTACTCTTTGATTCGAGTTCGAGATTGTGATTGCATATGGGACCCGGGTGATCTCTTGAGGGTCATCACCTTAGATGAGATATCTTTTGGTGATTGTGCTTGGTCTATTTTGGACCAGCATTGCATGGTATTTGACTTTTCATGGCTACCCTTGAGTAGAGAGTATTATAATGAGAATGATGGGTTGATCCTAAATTGGGATAACTGTACCACAGATCGACAACAAGGCATGAGGAGGTTGTCTGATGATGGGGTGATATCCTCGTTCGACAGCAGAACCATGCCCATAATCTCCAGTCCTAACACTGCTATCATCAGTATTAGCAGCCACCACATTATCCCATTGGTTTTCGCATAGGACACTTCCAAAGCTGGTGTAGACTGTCTCCAAATATCTAACAATACAATGATGGCATGCCAACAATCTAAGGAAAGATTAAAGAGTTTGAATGAGAAGCTGTTTCAGACCCTTGTAGACAATATTGCCAAAGGTAATTTGGAGAAACAACATGCTAAAGTTGCAGAAGAAACTGTTTCAGGTTGGGAGCAAGAAATTAATTTTCATGATGAAGAGTTGTTTGCTGAGGTCAGTGTGGCAATCCACAATTGGGATATAAAAAAGGACTTTGAGTGGTGTATTTGGCGGGTATGCTCCAATTGGTTTTATGTGGCAGAGATCCTGGTTGGGATATTTCCTAGTGATCTTGAAGCTTACTGGTGTGGGGAACAAAGTCATTTCTGGATAACAATTGATGGAGAAACATCGGCTATCACCATTGTTTACCTATTCACTATTAGACTTCTACAACTTATAAGAAGTCTCATGTGAATTCCAGGCTATAATGAAGTTGTGGCATCCTTCTTTATGCTTCCTGTGAGTTTGGCATTATACTCTGGAGTCTGGAGTTGAATGTAACTTGTGGGGTTCACAGCTATTCAGCAGCACTATTGATGAAGAAAATTCTCAGTTAGAGGGAACAACTGTTTCAAGGAGCAGCTACCTTTTCTTCAGCTCTGACATCTGTCCTAACAGCGAGATTACATTATTGAATCCAACGATCATGTGGATATTGACAATAAATAAGGAAGTAGACAACAGGGAAGACTTATTTGCAGACTCAAGGATAGAGACTTCAAAGGAAGATAACAGCTCGTTTAATGTAAGAAGTGCGAAGCAAGATAGGAGGGTGAGTAAAAGGGAAGGTTTTGTTCTCAGTATCAATGGGTTGTGTTGTCCCTATGCGATAGGTGGATTTGTAGGTGTGTTTGTTCCTCATGATCGAGAGCTTAGAAGTAAGGGAATATACAAATTTTCACATGTAACAGGAGACAGATCAACACTCTGGCATACTGCCTATTTAACAGAAGTCATGGTTTGGTGTGGGTATTATCAATTATGTACCTAGTGAATCATGTATTCTGTCACTAAAAGGGGTGCTGTTTACACAGCTTGCTGCAAATGACCGAGTAATCTCAGTAGTGATTAGATCACTCAGAATGTTGCCCAAGAAAGCTAATAGAAGAAAGAATGTGCTGGGTAGCCAAGTTAGGTGGATGACAGCATGTTGTGTTGGCGATGATCATAATAATTTTAGAGATGATAGTTTTAAGTCATCTGCTTCTTCATTGACAACAATTCATCGATTAATAATGGTGATTTTAAATGATAACCATCAAGAACATTCTCAGGAAGTAATTGACTACCATACAGTAAAAGTATTGGCAATCGAAGAAGAGAATAAGATGCTAAAAGATGCACCGTCAAAGCCAGACAATGAGCTTAAGGCCTCTAGAGTCAGGTGTGCTAGAACAGCTGCCAAACTCTCCATTGTTGAACAACAATTGGACTATTTGAGGCAAAGGCAAGGGAAACCTGCTCTTGAGTTGCAATGGGAATGATCAAGAAGTGAAAGCATGAGCCATCCACCGAGCTTGTCTACCATTGTTGAAGATGGTAGCGACAATGACCCTAGATGCACAGAGTCATGGGCTTTGGCACTTATTGCAGAACAGAATCATTTTAAAACAGAAAAGGTGACTGGCAAAGTTGAAAGGCTCAGCAACAGGCATAAGGTTGATTTGACGGATGGTTTCCTGGAGATGGAGAGAGTGGTTTCCATGGCTTCAACTGGACTGGAGCAGGCAGGGATACAAAAATTAGATGAACTAACTGACAAGAATGTTCCGAGAAGTTTTGGTGTTTTGTCTATTTAAGAAGATAAAGCTGTCTTAGAAGTTCTTGCATAAAAGGAGTTGAAGCTTTCAGCGGTCAATATGGAATGCTCTTATTTGTTGAAAAAATTGAAACTTGTCCAAGAAAATCTGAGTGTTTTGAAAGCTTGAAACACCTTGAATGAATCTGCTCTAGTTAGTCTTAAAGAAAAGCTTGATTTGATCCATGCTGCTGATGCTGAGGGTGCAGACTTGCACAAAATATTGGATGAAGTCAAATTTGCTATGACAATAGATGTTGAAAGTGCTCACACTTGTTTTTGGTCTTCTGCATCCATTTCTCTTCCTGATACTGGGAGTAGAATTAGTGCCATTGATGCAGAGTTTGCAACTGTTGCTGCCAATGTTGTTAGTTTTTTACCAGCTATAGCACCAGACTTTGAAAAGAATTCAAAGTTTAAAGCATCAGATGTTGACAAACTAGTTGTCAGAATTCAGGAGTTTCCTCAGTTAATGAACTATGTTTTACAGTGCAAAGCAAATGTTACAGAGTTACAAGAAAGTGCTCAGGTTCCTTCAAGACATTGCAGAGGTATCAGATTACTGTTTGCTGGGGCTTGTCATAATCACTGCTGTTACATCATGTCTATATTGCTGGGCTTAATGTTTTTAGTCATGGAGAGCTGTACAGTTGTGCAAATTGAGAGAGTTTGCTTTCAAACTTATGCACGAGCTGAATTGTGTCATGCTTTGGAGGGACCGACCCTTAGTGACATTATAGGACTCATTGGAGCCCAGGGTTATAGTCGTGGAGCAAGTGATTTGCATGAGATTTCCCCATGGGTACAACAGGAACGAGGTGGTGGGTTACTAGGGCAGTTCTTGACCTTAAAGAAGTATATCTGCATGTTTTGGACAGGAAGCTTAATCAAAGGGGAGTTTGTAGGGGTGAGAATTGAATGGAGTAGATTTGATGACGATTCTTGGCAAGGTTTGGATCTGATGCATCTGTGCATTTATGACTTTCCTTGGCCTAAGTTGTCTCAAAATATCAAGTATAATGAAACTAATGAGACTCATGATGTGAACATGAAACAGATGGAGCTCCTTGGCTTGAATTTGCTTGAGGGCAAGCAAATTGGGGAAGGGAGGACTGTCATGTCCCTTTCCTCTTAAGGTCGGTCCCCCAATGGAATCTTAATTAAGGGTGTTTATTAACACCACTTGAATATATTAATTAATAAAATATTTAATATGAAATATAAATAATAAAATAATAAATATTAAAAAATAAAGTGAAATAAAGTTGAATTTCAAATTTAAAGTATTGGAGCCCAATTTAGGGCCGACCTAAACATGGAATGAGGTATTACCGTATTTATACTGCCTGGGCACCATTTGGAAAGGTATCTGGAGAAGTTGAGAAATTTGGTAGAAATCCTGAGTTTGAGAGCTGGGAAGAAAACCTCAGTTACTCAATAAAGTTAGGACACCAAACCCTAACCTTTTTCTTGTCAGTTGTCCTATTTTTAGTGCAGTCTTTATCCTATATTCAATACAGCTCTAAACAACATCCTCCTACAGGTATCTGCCAGCATGAAGGTTTTGCACCAGGGTTTATTAGGCCACCAGTCACCATTCTGACCATCTCGGCACTTCCAGTAGCAGGCACTAGGAGATTATTGTTTCAAGAAAACTATACGAAGCAATAGAACTGCTGTGTATGTATCACTGAAACCCTAGTGTGGCGGTCAGTAACATGCCTAACCATCCATCAGCAAGGACTACCAAGCAGCAGTCACATGGGAGCCCTATCATTCCAGATCGGATTGCATACTACAACCGTGTGGTGTTAACACATACATATAAGTTCTGATTACGTACAGTAGCAAATACAAAAGGTTGGAAGGAAGATTCCAGCTAGTTGGAAAGAGATACATCAGTTCCCAAGCCTCCATTAACTCGCCCTAGTTCTGTGCAAAAGATTCCTCATTGGGGAGGTAAGCTCGGGATTAAGAGGTTGAAGATAGTCCATTATTGGTTGCCTTGCATCAGACTAGGTTCACTAACAGCCCTTTGATTTTCGCTGGCTGTGCATCTGTTTGTAACTTTATTTCAATTCTGAAATTAAACTCTCTTCGGAATTTGGATAATTAAGCATTACTGTCTTGAGTTATTACTGTTGTGTTGAAATTTTGAGTTTGTAGTCTCAGATTCGAAACTGGTTAATTAGTTAACAAAACTCTAAGGGTTCTTATGTTGATGTTGTAGCTTCGGGCTACATACTTCCACCCTGCTTGTTGAACAATAAATTTCATATAGCCTAACGGCTATTTATTTATTGCATCTATTAAAATGAAGAGGCGCTTCACTTGGCATAATATTTATTATTTATTTGGGCTGACTTCTTTATGGCGGCCGACCTATTTAATTATTGGAAATTCTTAATGAGGCCGTCCTCATGAAGAGTCACATTGTTTTGTATAAATACAAGGTGTTGTTCATCTCATTTCATCATCAAGCTCATTTATTTCATATTCGCTCTCCTAGAAGAAGTTCGCACTTGAGCAGCAGATCATCATATTGGTGCAGCAGATTGAATTCAAGGAGAAACATATTTATTTTGCATCTTTGCATCTAGGAGAGGTGCTATTATTCATTGTATCAAATTCGGCCTTGTGTTGGGCCTGAGTTGTAAGCAGATTTCTGCTCTTATTCTTGAATATATAAGCGATATATTTGCTGGGTTTTTCCCCTTGAGTTGGAGGGTTTTCCCAGGGTATCTTGTGGTGTTCATTGTTTTATGTGTTGCAATTTCTGCTTATTGAATTTCTGATCCTAAAACTAACATGGTATCAGAGCGGGTTTAAAGAAGATAGTGATCAGATTTATATAAGCAGCGCTCTCATCCACTCTTGTTCTCATCTTCTTGCATTTATCTCATCTTCAAAATGGTGAATGGGCTCAAGATTGAAGATATGCTTGAAGGTGCTTCCAGCTTCACCTCTTGGAAGTTTAGAGTGATGCTTGTATTGGAAGAAAGTGAGCTTGTTGAGTTCGTGGAGGGCGAAGTTCCTGAACCTTCTGATGAAAATGAGAAGCCACAATGGAAGAAGAATGGCACTAAGGCGAAAAAGATTTTGGTTGATTCCGTGAAGGACCACCTTGTGCCAATTATCTCCAAGTTGAAGACAACAAGAGAAATGTTTAAAACCTTGGAGGAAATGTATGAGTTCAATAACACAAGCAAAGTTCTTTCCTTGAAGCAACAAATTCATCATGTCAAGATGGCGAAAGGAGATCATGTCCTTCTTCATGAACATCACTGAATCGAGAGATCAACTCTCTCTACCATTGGGCATATGGTTGATGATAAGGATTTGGCCATGTTGGCTCTTAATGGTCTTCCTAAATCTTGGGAACCATATATCCAAGGCATTAGTGCGAGATCAAAGCTACCTAAGTTTGATCGATTGAGGGCAGATTGCATTCAAGAGGAATCAAGATTAGCAGCAAGAGGCAATGGGCAAAGTTCTACCAATGAGGAGATTCATGTACTTGCCGCTCAATCTTCGAAGAAGAGAGGAAGAGAAGGAAAGAAAGGCTACTTCAAGAGGAATAAAGATAGAAGATTTGATGGTGCTCCTGCATCTAAGAAGAAGAATGATCTTTCCCACATATAGTGCTTCAGATGTGACAAGTTTGGTCACTATGCAAAGGATTGCCCAACTAGACCAAATTAGCACGCTTCAATTGCGGATGTGGGTGAGATCTCTCCTCTAAAGGATTCAAGTGAATTTCTATTCTATTCTGCCTTATCAAGTAATGTTCTAGCAGATAACAACACTTGGTTGATTGATAGTGGCGCCTCTCGTCACATTACTGAATTTAGATAACATCTTTCAGATTTGGTGATGAGAGATACAAGTGTTCAAGTCATAATTGGAGATGATGCATGTTATTTGGTCAAAGGTGTTGGAACCACCACTCTTTACTTAGATTCCGGCATCTCCTTGCAATTGAGTGATGTACTATTTGTACCAGGCATCAAGCGAAACCTTATCTCTATTTCAGCCTTGGAGGACAAGGGATATCAAGTTGCATTATCCGAAGGTAAAGTTCTTGCATGGCCGAAGAACTCTAGCATCAAGTCAGCCTGAGTGATTGGTGTTTGGCAAGAATGTCTCTACAGACTTTCCACTCGTCCACTATAGGCTTTGTTGCATGGTACATCAAGTTCGTGTGAGCTTTGGCATAGAAGACTTGCTCACATTCACTTCCGAGCGCTTCCAACCATGGAGAAGATGGTCACCGACATTCCTAAACTTAGCCAGGAGCATGAAGGTACTTGCCGAGGATGTGCATTGGGTAAGAATACTAAAGGACCCTTTCATAGTAGTGAAAGTAGATCCAAATGCATTCTAGATCTTGTTCATTCTGATTTGTGTGGTCCAATGTCTGTTGCTTCTTTAAGTGGTTTCTTAAATTATGTAATTTTCATTGATGACTACTCTAGAAAGACTTGGATTTATTTCTTAAAGACTAAAGAATCTAAGGAAGTACTAGAGAGATTCAAGGAATTTAAAGCTCAAGTAGAGAACTTGTCCGGGAAGAGGATCAAAGTTCTGAGATTTGACAACGGAGGAGAATACATCTCTGGAAGCTTTCGTAAATTTTGCGTTGAAGCAAGAATTAAGAGGGAGTTTTGTGTTCCCTACAATCCACAACAAAACGGTGTAGCAAAAAGGAAGAACAAATCTATTGTAGAAGCAGCTAAGGCCATGATTCATGATTGGGATCTACAAATCTTCCTTTGGGCTGAAGCTTCTAGGACAGTTGTGTATGTTCTAAATTGGAGCCCTCATCGTATCTTGGAGAACATGACTCCTGAAGAAGCTTTCATAGGTGTGAAGCCTGAAGTCAGCCATTTGAGAATATTTGGTTGTCCTGTGTATGTTCATGTCCCTAAAGATAAAAGGACAAAGTTGAAACCATCTAGCAAGAAGGGAATATTTGTGGGCTACAGTGAGTCTTCAAAAGCCTACAGGATTTACATTCCAAGTCAGTAACTGATAGAGATCAACAGGGATGTTACATTTGAAGAAGATGTTACATTCAAGAGATCTAAAGGCTCTCACATGGAGATAGACAATGAAGACCAAGAGTCTCCTCAGGACATGGAAGTTGACCATACTCCTAAGATTTAGAGGGAGGCTATTGATCCTAAAGAAGATGATGATCCAGTTGAGCCTTTGGAACCTACTGATGGGTCTACAGACATTGTTATTGGTCGAAAGAGACCTCTATGGGCTAGGCAAACAATGTAGGAGGCAAAAAAATTTGCAGCCCCTAGAGGAACATTTAGAGAAAGCAAAAGACCTCAAAAGTTTTCAAGCTATGTTGCATTGATGAGTCAAATCACTGAATCTGAACCTTCTAGTGTTGAGGAAGTTACAAGTCAGCAAGTATGGAGAGATGCTATGGCTGAAGAGTATCAATCTATCCTCAAGAACAATGTTTGGGATATTGTACCTAGACCAGAAGGCAAATTTGTTGTATCTTCTAAATGGCTTTTCAAGATCAAGCATGCGGTTGATGGAAGCATTGAGAAGCACAAGGCTAGATTTGTGGCTAGGGGGTTCTCTTAGAAAGAGGGAATAGACTATGAGGAAACATTTGCTCGAGTTGCTCGTTATACCTCCATCAGGACTATCATTGCTATTGCAGCGGCTAATGGATGGAAGTTACACCAGATGGACATGAAGACAACATTTCTAAATGGTGTAATTGAAGAAGAGGTATACATTGAGCAACCTGATGGATTTGAGGTTCATGGGAAGGAGTCTCATATTTGCAGATTGAAGAAGGCTTTGTATGGTCTTAAGCAGGCTCCTCGTGCTTGGTATGAGAGGATTGATCGATACCTGCTGATCTTGGGCTTCTCCAAGAATGATGCTGATTCAAACCTATATTTCGAGGTAATTAATGGTGAGGCATGATCTTGGTTCTTTATGTTGATGATCTATTTCTTACTGGAGAAGAACACCTCATTATCAAATGCAAGGAGTTGGATTTCTGAATTTGAAATGAAGGATCTTAAGTCATGCATTACTTCCTTGGTTTAGAAGTATGGTAGAGGCCTAATGAGATCATTATAAGTCAAGGGAAGTATACAATAGACATCTTGAAGAGATTTGGTATGATGGATTGCAAATCCATGTCTACACCTATGGAAACAAATTTTCAGAAGTTAAAAGAGGTTGCAACTAGTTCACATCTAGTGGATCCTACTATGTACAGGTAGTTGATTGGATCATTGATGTATCTAGTCAATACTAGATCGGATATTTTCTATGTAGTGAGTGCACTTAGTCAGTTCATGTGCAAACCAAGGCAAATACACCTAGTTGCAACAAAGCATATCTTGAGATACTTGCGTGGTACAGTTGGGTATGGCTTGAGATATTCTTCTGGTGTGGACTTGAAGCTACATTGTTATACTGATTCTGATTGGGTAGGGTGTGTTGCTGATCAGAAGAGCACTTTTGGATGTTGTTTCAGTTTGGGGTCTGCGTTGATCTCTTGGTGTGGTAGGAAGCAGTCTTCAATGGCACTAAGCACCGCAGAGGCCGAGTACATTGCAGCGTGTGTGGTAGCTCGAGAAGCAGTGTGGCTTCGGAAGCTCCTTGCAGGATTGTTTGGACAATCATTAGAGCCGACTGTCATTCATTGTGATAATCAAAGCTGTGTGAAGCTTTCTGTCAATCTAGTGTTTCATGACAGAACCAAACATTTTGAGATCAAATACCACTATATCAGAGATATGGTATTGAGGAAAGCAATCCAGTTGAAGTATATTAGCACTGATGAGTAGACGACAGACATTCTCACCAAGCCTCTCTTTAGAGTAAAGTTTATGTGCTTCGAGACAAGCTTGGTATTGTGGAGAATGAAGCCCTAGCTGAGAGGGAGACTCAGCTTCAATGATCTTCTGTGATTTGCTTTAATGCATCTTTCTCTGTTAGAGAAATTTGAGGTGTAAGCCCTTGTTTTCCACCCTCTGGGAGTAGCCATGGTGGATGTCATGTTGAGTGACTCCATGACAATATCACGTGAGAGTCCGTGATGATTTTCTAGTACTTGTGCTTATTCACCCTTTGGGAGTATCCATGGTGAACGTCATGTTGAGATGACGACATCACGTTGAGTGATTCCGTGATGGGCACTTGTGCACATATGCTTTACCATACATGGGAGTAGTCATGATGGTTGATATCACAGTTGAGTGAATCCGTGAGGAGCCCCTTCCACATATGGGTGTAGCCATTGTGGGTGTCATGTTGAGAGATTCTATGATAGTGTGTATCAGAAGTATTCCTCCCTAGCTAAGAGGGAGTGTTGATGTTGTAGTTTCGGGCTACATACTTCCATCTTCCGCCTTGCTTGTTGAACAATAAATTTTATATAGCCTAATGGCTATTTATTTATTGCATCTTTTAAAGTGAAGAGACGCTTCACTTGGCATAATATTTATTATTTATTTGGGTCGAATTTTTTATGATGGCTGACCTATTTAATTATTGGAAATTCTTAATGAGGCCGACCTCATGAAGAGTCACATTGTTTTGTATAAATACAAGGTGTTGTTCATCTCATTTCATCATCAAGTTCATTCATTTCATATTCGCTCTCATAGAAGAAGTTCGCACTTGAGCAGCAGATCATCATATTGGTGCAGCAGATCGAATTCAAGGAGAAACATATTTATTTTATATTTCGCATCTAGGAGAGGTGCTACTATTCATTGTATCAAATTCGGCCTTGTGTTGGGCCTGAGTTGTAAGCAGATTTCTCTCTTATTCTTGAATATATAAGCGATATATTTGCTGGGTTTTTCCCCTTGAGTTGGAGGGTTTTCCTAGGGTATCTTGTGGTGTTCATTGTTTTATGTGTTGCAATTTCTGCTTATTGAATTTCTGATCCTAAAACTAACATCTTAGATGTCTGAACTCATCTAATAAAATGCCACAATCCATTTTCTGCAGCTTATCCTACTAGCCTCGTATTTTTGACAACTTCCTCTAACAATGAGAAATTGGTGTCTTAATTCCTGCATTAGCAAATGATTAATGCATTTATGATTTACCAACATATCTCAAATTGTGCTGTTTGCCACATTGAATTATATATTATAATTTATTGTAGTATTGAAAATTTGCAGCTGCTATACGCCCCTTAGAGGGTTTCTCTTGGTCCCTAGCAATACTGTCGAGTGAAGGTTGTGCACCTAGAATGCTGTGAGGAACAAATAAATTATGTGGGGAATTTAGATGGAAAGGACTCTCCTTAGTGGAGGAGTGTCAAATCTATGGCCGAAGAAGAGAATCTCTAGATGATTTAGGGGTGACCGCGGGGTTCATCATTTATGCAACTAATTCCCTTGCGCTCCTCTATTCAATTTTCTTCTCATCATAACTAGAAAGTAGGGCATTCATTTCTCTTCCTCCACTTGGCTATACAATTGGATATCCTAGCCAACAATTTGAGCAAGGTGGTATTTTGATTGATTGATACCTCCTTTGAGTCCTTTCTTGTTAAACAAACAACAATTGTTGGTCACCGGGCCCTTGATTGCAGCTGGTATACCATGCTTCCTTCCATGCAGGGTTCTTTCTGCTAGAACCTTTCATTGCACACTGTAGATTCTGGAGATTGAAAAAAAGGAAATCTCTGTGGCATAACATTAGGGTTGTGTTGTGACCTATTTCACACATTGCCCCATTGCAAATGGGGACCCCCTTCTTTTTGCTTTTTGGTTTTTTGCCTTGGCGGCACAACTGCTTATCACCATTTATTTACGATGAGGAGTTAGAGTTTTGTAGAAATCATCTGAGCCAAGTAGAGAATTCAAGCCCGTATCAGTGCCTAGATGTCATGGAAGTGCTTGGAAGACCTAGTAGACGAGGAAAGCCATTGCTTTTGGTCATTTCTGACACTTACTATTTTTTAGGGATTTTGCTTTTTTGCTTTTTTGCTTTTTGCTTTTTGGCATTTTTAGGCCATTCGGGAGTTCCTATTTTTTAGGGATGCTTTTTGCTTTTTCTATTTTTGGAAAGTTTCTATTTTGGGAAAAAGTTTCTATTTTCGGATCCCACATAGCATGAAGTCAACACGCCTCCAAAAATCATGAAAATCAAGGTAAAATGGCAAAAGTTAAGTGAAAATGGCTAAGTTTGATGAAGGGCGCCCATGAGGAAAGAATGGCAGACAAGACATGAAGTCCGCCCTACCTTTGGCATGCCAAAGGTAGGTGCTGGCAAGCCAAGGCTGAAGTCCGCCCAAGGCAAAGCAAGACCAAAGTCTACCCATGGCAAGGAAGAGCCCAAGTCTGCCATAGGGAGAAAGGGAAGGATGAATGGAATGAACATGTGCCAAGTCCGCCCTTGGACAAGGCAAGGCTAAAACACGCCATGGCAAGGAGAAGGGTGAAGTCCGCCCCAGACAAATGGAAGATAAAATACGCCATTGGCAAGGAAATGTGAAGAAATTCGCCCAACTTAGGAAAATAAAATTTTATTTCTCTAAGGCATAAAAAATGGAGAGATATCTAGAGGAAGAAGAGGTTAAGCCAGCACGAAAATCACTCCTCGGCATAACAGAATAAAATTCTAAGGCACAAAAGGAAGAATGTCTGGCAAGGCAAGCACCAAGTCCAACCAACTCAGCATGAAATAAATTCCTAAGGCATGAATAAAATACAAAATGGCAGAGAGATCTTCAAGTTTGCCCAACCCAGAAGGAGAGAGAATTTGAAATTTTTGACTAAATCAGATGGCAGGCACAAGGCAAAGTCCGCCTTCCAATAGGGAAGCATGTCCAAGCATTGGTGAAGTCCGCCATGGAGGTGTCCAGCCACAGGGTCAAGTGCGCCCAGAGGAAAATGCATCTCGTCCGGCCAGCTTCAAAGTCCGCCCTTGGCATGAAAATCTTGAAGTTCGCCCCCCTTCCCAGCATGGTAAAAGTTTCTAAGGCATGGAAAAGGTGTGACTGGCAAGAAGACTCCAAAGTCCGCCCTCAAGCTAGATGGAAGATATCTAAGACATGAAGTGCCTAGAGGAGAGATGTGAGATGGCAA
Organism: Sequoiadendron giganteum; assembly: GCA_007115665.2. Lineage (NCBI taxonomy): Eukaryota > Viridiplantae > Streptophyta > Pinopsida > Cupressales > Cupressaceae > Sequoiadendron > Sequoiadendron giganteum. Next base: position 620,834,539 of record CM021106.1, read on the forward strand.
AGAAGCTTCCAAGTCCGCCCACCCAAGAGGAAAATTGGCAAATCTACTGAGAAGTCCGCCTAACTTTGGAGGCAAGGAAAATTTCTAAGGCATTAGCAAAGTGCGCCAAGCATGAGAATGTCTAAGCACTCGCCAAGTTCGCCTAGTATGAAGATGGCAGGCCGAAGTCAAAGTACGCCCAAATGGAGGTGCACATGGTCTAGCCAAAGATGAAGTCCGCCAAAGCATGTCTAGCCAACCTTGAAGTCTGCCATGCACTTATCCGAGCCAGCTTCAAAGTCCGCCTTGTCCAAGACACAGCCAAGTCCGCTAGGGAGAAAGAGAAAGGATTGGCTTGCCAATGAGGAAGTCCGCTCAAGCATAATAGAAAATTGGCATGACATGTGCCAAAGTCTGCCAAGGTTAGAAACAAACATGATAAAATTTGCCAAGAGGAAGCAAAAAAATGGCTAAGTGTGGAATTTTCCTACAATAAAAGGATCAAATTTTGACTAAGTGTTGGAAAGAAAACGGGAAAAATGAAGAGGAATAAGGAGGAAATGAATAACATTTTTGCCCAAGGATGGAGTCTGCCCTACTTAGCACAAGCCACACTTAGAATCGAAGACAAATGCATAGGCAAAGTTCATTCGAGCATAAAGATGGCCAAAATCTTGGCTAAGTGTTGGATGGTCCACATGAAGGCGTTACAGAATGAAATTGAATAGCCAAAATTTGGCTAAGTATGGGAAATACTTCACAAAGAAAGTTCCAATTTCCTCCATTGTGGTGAAAGCACAGGGGAGTTCTTCTCCAAATTCAGGGCACTTGAAGGAATTTCAAAGCAATTAGGAAGAAAAAGTTCAATAACTGCTCCAAGGGGAGACTTCCAGACTTCAAATGCAAGTGAGAAGATGAAATCAAAATCCCGAAAGAAATCCAAGATCAAAGCTAGGAAGGAACAAACACAAAGGACAAAGTCGTCGGCAAAGAAAGATATTCTGAGGCAAGTGGATGGAGAAAGAACAAGGAGACCAAGGAGGACATCCAACACGTTGAGGTGGCGCCTCGTCATCTTCCAACCAATCAAATTGTTCCAAGTCAACATGTCTAGGATCAATGAACCTAACTTATCTATGGAATTGGTTTATATTTAGCAAGAAGGACAAGTGTCCCAAAATGTAAATTTCTCATTGGTCGAGAGGTAGTTAATTATGGCAAGCCCTAATTAGGGTTTTATTTTGTAATCTTGGTCGTTGATTGGAAATCAATCTTGGCCATTGAATTGTAATCGGGAGCCTATAAATTGAGCTTGCCCCTCATTTGTAATTTGTGAAGTGAGTAATATGAAATTGTTGCATTAGACCATTTCCGTTAATAAAAGCTCTTATGCATGATTTGCTTTGAATCACTTTTATTTTCAAGTGGTGTGCAAGGTTACATATCTCCTTCAACACTTAGATTAGAATTAGACTAGAATTTTATTTTAATGTTTGTTAAATGAATGATAGATCTGATAGTGGTAATTGGTGGAATCTAGCTCATACTTTCTTTGAATAGATGATTTGTATCCAATGCGTAAAGTTAGCATGAGCTCTTAAATTGTGGATGCTTAACTTCAGTCTTATTCTGGACATGAAAATCATAATCACACACCTAGAAGATTGCACCCACTTTGCGTAGTTGTCCCAAGGAGGCGAAACAAAGTGCGGTTCCTTGTTTCACCCAATCATTGCCATCTCTTGAATTCTTAGGATTAGATTAGCACTCCTAAACCCTTGTCTATGTTTACATTTTTTTGGAAATCCTAAAATTGAGAAAACCCAAAAAGAAAGAGCCTTCAATGTCAAAACCGTCTAAGTCCTTAGCTTGCAAATAAATTCTAACGTAAGTCCCCTTGTGATTCCAGCAAATCACAACGCCCACTGATCTTATCCACACGTCAAGACCTAGCAAAAGAAACCTTGGAATTGCCATATGATCTTCTCACAATCTTAGCATATGCGGTGGTTTTTCAAGAGAGGATAGAGTGTCTTTGGGCATTTTATTCTGTGTTCGGTGGGTATTGAAAACACACACCAACAGGTTGGAAAGAATAAAAAAGATCAGCAGCATAACATCAGAGTTTTGATTGTTTTGAATTTGAAATTTAAAAAAAGAATAGAAAACAAAAGATACTTGTCCAAATGCACACCAATCATCAATAAATCCTTCCAATCGCACTCTTATTCCACAATCAATTTCATCCATTTGATATCGCAATCACGAAAGATGAAAATAACAAAAAACTAAAGGTTTTAATATCTTACAGCATGTTGTTTTTACCTGCCAAGTTTTCAGAGATACTTGCTAAGTTGGAGCAATGTTGCAGGCAAGACTTGCCAAGTAACTCGCAAAATTGTCTGATGACTTGACTTGCAAGTTGATTGTGTGTAACTTGATCTGAAGATTTTCTTATAGATTCTTGTGAGCTAGGTGAGAACTTGCCGAGTTTTCAAACTATACCTTGCCTTTTATTCTTCGACTTTGTAGACCTTTGTATATATGTATAACTGGCATTGCCTTTGTAATGTCCCCTTCTCACTCTTGAGCAGTGGGATTGTCCATTAGCCTATTCCAGAGTTCCTATAGGCTAGTTGGAGTGGATTAGGGGACTCAGTGGCCAGCTTTGGGCTCAGTGTTGGTTTTAGGCAAGACTTTCTATTTATAGCAGTGGCCAGTTCACAGTGCTTACTATTCTTAGTAAGCCATAGGGCATCTCAGTAATCTTCAGTTTTGTGCTAGTTGGTGTTTGTTAAGTACTTACTATTTTTAACAGTTGCTATTTATAGTAAATCTATTTCGGGAAACTGGTTGCAAACCCATAGTTTTCTCAATAGTGTTATTTCTATAGTGGCGTTGGAGAGCCTAAGGTTGGATTATTTAATATTTGCTTTTTATCAATCACTTAAGTTATTTTTATATAAAATAACTTTATAACTTAAGTGAGGGGGTAGGTGGTCATAAAAACGTACCTTGGTGCTTAATGTGATAACTTAACGTTGTTTTAGAAGGCTGAATAAAGCAAAATAGTTTCCTTATTGTTGTGTGGTCTCACAACACGTCCCAAGACTATAAGGCTTGGGGACCCCAAGTGAAAACTAACGTTTATGGCAGGTGCTGGCTAGTTGGAAAGATCATCGAAAGTGGAAAGAAAAAGATAAATTTTTATAAAAAGAGTACTTTGTAGTTAAAGTGTTCCGGGTACCAGGTACCGGGAATCGAGAAAGTCAGAAGTGAAAAGGTAATGCAAGGTGTTGAGCAAAGTGTTTCGGTCCGGGAGCAGAGGTCTGGTAAATATGGAAGTTCCGGTAAAATCCGAAGTTTGGGAAAATTATGGGTAAAAGCTGAAGTACCGAGTATCGGGTACTAGGTAACAATGCAAAGTAAAGTTTTGAAATTTTTATGTTATCCAAAAGGATTTGATGGTCCGGTAACTCGATTAAAAGAATAGCTACACGAGAATTTATGATTTTCTTTATGAAGTGTGTTATCTATGATGGATTTAAAATGATGATGAATTAATGATGGTTTTATTTACATGAGGTTTTATAAATGTGTTAAAAAGGATTTAATAGTTGGAATTGGTGATTGTAGGAGAAGCAGATTGCGATGCAAAGTTCGGGTATGGATGGTCAGGCAAATCTGGATTGCGGATAGAATTATTTCCAGATTGGGCTACTCATTTCGGGAAGTTATGCGAAGGAGGAGCTTGAGTCTTCGTAATTCTGCGAATCCTGGTATATGTATGAGGCAAAGGAGAGCGCCAACGTTCGGGGAAACCCATTCCCGAGAGTAGAAAGCCCGAGGCAGAACCATGATGTAGGAACAAAACGTCCCCTTAATCGTTCTGAATATATGGAAAAGTTCCTACATGCTTTCCGGATTCAAGTTATTATCTTGCCGATAATAAAAGGATAAAAGACCTGAAAGGTATCAATGTGTGAACGAAGGTTGACCTCCATTGACTTCGTTTGCAATTCTCTTGCCGGTTATCATATTCCACGTGCCTTGATATGATTCGTCCCTTGGATTCCCTCTCATGTATTTGTCTTATCTTAACTATGTTTTGTTTCTATAAAAGACCAGGGGATACTTCTTTTTAAGTTCATAATTTGTGGATATCGGAAGAGCCAAAACTTCTCGAAGTTTTGTTCTTTTTTCCTGTTTTCTGAATCATTCCGGATTAAAAACTTGTATGCACATAGTGCTTAATCAATATCAAAGCCAATTCGATAGCTTCCTATCTCATGTATCTTTTGTAGCTAGTTTGTTTGTTCCATTGGACAAGACTATATGTTGCGCCATGTTGTGACCTATTTCACACATCGCCCCATTGCAAATGGGGACCCCCTTTTTGCTTTTTGGTTTTTTGCCTTGGCAGCGCAATTGCTTATCACCATTTTATTTACAATGAGGAGTTAGAGTTTTTTGGAAATCATCTGAGCCAAGTAGAGAATTCAAGCCCGTATCAGTGCCTAGATGTCATGGAAGTGCTCATAAGGACCGGTAGATGAGGAATGCCATTGCTTTGAGTCAATTCTGACACTTCCTATTTTTTAGGGATTCTGCTTTTTTGATTTTTGGCAATTTTTGGGCCATTCTGGAGTTCCTATTTTTTAGGGATGCTTTTTGCTTTTTCCTATTTTTATAAAGTTTCTATTTCTGGAAAGTTTCTATTTTTGGAAAGTTGCCATTTCAGGGTCCCATTGTCAACGCACATCCAGAATGAGAAGAATCAATAGAAAATCAAGGCGAATGGTCAAAGTTTGATGAAAAATGGCAAGAGTCTGAGAAGCTCGCCCAAGGAAGGAAATGTCAGACATCTGGCCAAGTCCGCCCTTACCTCTGGCAGGCCAAAAGGAAGGACTGGTAAGCCAGACCTCAAGCCCGCCCTTGGCACAAGTCAAGTTGAAGTCCGCCATAGTCAAGAGAAAGAATTGGTAGAAGCCTTGGGAAGTCTGCCCTTGGCAAGAAGATCACCAAGTCTGCCCCTTAGCATGGAGAAACTTTCTAAGGCACGAAAGAAAATGTGACTGGCAAGACAAGTATGAAGTCTGCCACCCCCAGCATGGTGAAAATTTCTAAGGCATGGAGAAAAACGTGATTGGCAAGAAGGCTCCCAAGTCCGCCCACCTAACAAGAAGCATGCCCAAGCATTGGTAAAGTCCGCCTAGCCAAGAGGAGGAAAGGAAAACTCAAAATTTGGCTAAGTATGGAGATGGCAAGCCAAGTGCCAAGTCCGCTCGAGCATGTCCAAGACATAGCCAAGTCCGCTAGGGAGAAAGAAAAAGAATTGGCTTGCCAATGAGGAAGTCCGCTCAAGCATAATAGAAAATTGGCATGACATGTGCCAAAGTCCGCCAAGGTTAGAAACAAACATGGTAAAATTTGCCAAGAGGAAGCAAAAAAAAATGGCTAAGTGTGGAATTTTCCTACAATAAAAGGATCAAATTTTGACTAAGTGTTGGAAAGAAAACATAAAAATGAAGAGGAATAAACAGGAATAAAGAGGAAATGAATAAAATTCTTGGCCAAGGATGGAGTTTGCCCTACTTAGCACAAGCCAAACTCAGAATTGAAGACAAATCCACAGGCAAAGTTCATTCGAGCATAAAGATGGCCAAAATTTGGCTAAGTATGGGAAATACTTCACAAAGAAAGTTCCAATTTCCTCCATTGTGGTGAAAGCACAGGAGAGTTCTTCTCCAAATTCAAGGCACTTGAAGGAATTTTAAAGCAACCAGGAAGGAAAAGTTCAATAACTACTCCAAGGGGAGACTTCCAGACTTCAAATGCAAGTGAGAAGAAGAAATCAAAATCTCAAAGGAAATCCAAGATCAAAGCTAGGAAGAAACAAGCACAAAGGATAGAGTCGTTGGCAAAGAAAGATATTCTAAGGCAAGTGCATGGAAAAAGAACAAGGAGACCAAGGAGGACATCCAACACGCTGAGGTGGCGCCTCGTCATCTTCCAACCAATCAAATTGTTCCAAGTCAATATATCTAGGTTTAATTAACCTGACTTATCCATGGGGTTGGTTTATATTTAGCAAGAAGGACAAGTGTCCCAAAATGTAATTTTCTCATTGGTTGAGAGGTAGTTAATTATGACAAGCCCTAATTAGGGTTTTATTTTGTAATCTTGGCTGTTGATTCGAAATCAATCTTGGCCATTGAATTGTAATCGGAGAGCCTATAAATTGAGCTCGCCCCTCATTTGTAAAGTGTGAAGTGAGTAGTATGAGATTGTTGCGTTATACCATTTCCGTTAATAAAAGCTCTTGTGCATGATTTGCTTAGAATCACTTTTATTTTCAAGTGGTGTGCAAGGTTACATATTCTCCTTCAACACTTAAGTTAAAGTTAATTTAGCATTTCCATTTGAATGTTTGTTAGTGAATGAAAGATTTGATAGCGGTGATTGATGAAATTTTGCTCATACTTTCTTTGGATAGATGATTTGTATCCAATGAGTAAAGTTAGCCCGAGCTCTTAAATTGTGGATTAACTTCAGTTTGAATAATTATTAGTTTAGACATGAAAATTATTATCACCTCCATTGAAGATTGCACCCCCTTTGTGTAGTTGTCCTAGGGAGGCGAAACAAATTGTGGTTATTCCAGCTTCATCCAATCATTGCTGTCTCTTGAGTTCTTAGGCATAGTTTAGACTCTTAAACCCTTATCCTTTTTTACATTTTTTGGAAATATGAAAAACCCCAATGGAAAGAGCAATCAATGTCAAAACAGTCTAAGTCCTTAGCTTGTGAATAAATTCTAACGTAAGTCCCTTTGTGATACTAGCATATCACAGCGCCCATTGATCTTATGCACGTGTCATGACCTGACGAAAGAAACCTTGGAGTTGCTATATGATCTTCTTTGCAATCTTAGCATACGCAACAACTTTGTTCAAGAGAGGATAAAGTGTCTTTGGGCATTTTAATTTGTGTTTGGTGAGTATTAAAACGCACACCAACACGTCGTTTAAGGGTGCATACAAAACCTACCTGGTGTCTACATTAAACCCCCTTCTTTAAAAGCTCGCATTTTTTTATGCCTAGCTGTGAAGCAATTTGGTGAAGTATAAAGTGGTTTGCTTTGATTTGATTAATTCTTGGGGCATGCGTGGAGAATATCCGAGAGCAATTTCAATTTTCAAGTATTTTGATGTTTTATTTTAGATTAGATGTTTAAATTTCAGAAAATGTTAAAAAAAGAGAGAGAGATGAATGAATGGAAATTTATTGAAAATCTTTCATTTCTATGAAATTGTTGAATGCTTAAAACTAAATCTACTTAAGTGATAGCAAAATTGTTTGATGTTCATGAAATATTATTGCAAATCTGTTGATTTCATGAAACTGTTTAATGATCGAACTGAAAATCTTCCATTTGATACTTATGATGATAACCATAGACCCCTTGAGATTAATAGCAAATATCACATCATACCTTGAAGTGAACCTAGTATGGTCAAGACCTAACTACTGAAGCCTTGGGATTATGTTAAGTCAACCTTTCGGTTGCCCTGGTTCAGTCTTTCAAGTAAAGATAGGTTCTTCGCGGATACTTATGATTCTTAAAGAAACCGGATATAACCATAGACCCCTTGAGATTAATAGCAATATCACATCATACCTTGAAGTGAACCTAGTATGGTCAAGACTTGACTACCGAAGCCTTGGGATTAAGTTAAGTCAACCTTTCAGTTGCCCTGGTTCAGTCTTTCAAGTAAAGATAGGTTCTTCGCAGTTTGCTTGTGAGGACTTTATCTGCATTGTTGTTGCGAGTAACATCATCATCGACAGGAACTGGCGCTAGAAGGAGGGGCCTCATTTTTTTCTTTTCCTTCAGGTTTTGTTTAGGAATCTATATCAGTTATGGGTTTGAAAGTAGCTTGTAAAACGAAAGTTTGTGCAAGTCAGTAATTTGAAATGGAAGTTGAGAAACTACAGGGAATCCTTAATCGGAGATTAAGTCCTTTGAGTTTGTTCACCTTCGGTAGAGTTACCGAGTGTATAATTCATGATACAACTGATCATGGTGAACTCAATTGTGAATTTTATTTAACTAGGGTAAGTTTGGCCACGCATAAGGTGATTCCGTTGATGGAAGAGGTTTTAACTGCTAGAAGAAAGTAACCGTTAACGGAAAATACTTTGAATTCTGAAAAATAGAATAACCCTAGTAAAGCTGAAAATGGTAAAAAATTAATTGATATATCAAAATGGTTTGTTAACTGCAATTGTTATGAAGAAAATCCCAAGGTTTTGCGGGAAGACATGCGAGAATGTCGAGACTCAGGAATATTGCACCAAAAATGAGGAAACAACTGCGATGAGACATCATTCTTTTCACACGTGGATAACGTTGGTGAAGGGAAAAAGCGGGAAAATCAAGCGGGAGACGAGTGTAGAATTCATGATACAACTAATCATGGTGAACTCGATTGTGAATTTTTTTTAACTAGGGTAAGTTTGGCCACGCATAAGGTGATTCCATAGATGGAAGAGTTTTTCACTGCTAGAAGAAAGGAACCGTTAACGGGAAATACTTTGAATTCTGAAAAAAAGTATAACCCTAGTAAAGCTGAAAATCGTAAAAAATTAATTGATATATCAAAATGGTTTGTTAACTGCAATTGTTATGAAGAAAATACTAAGGTTTTGCAGGAAGATAGGCGAGAATGTCGAGACTCAGGAATATTGCACCAAAAACGAGGAAACAACTGTGATGAGACATCATTCTTTTCACACGTGGATAATGTTGGTGAAGGGAAAAAGCGGGAAAATCAAGCGGGAGACGTGTGTTTTTCGTTCCAAATTGAAAATTCACAAGCTAAAAAGGGAAATTTTCTTGATTTTATACAAGATACAGAGTATCAAATTTTTACTTCCTCTTTCTCTGATAATAATATAAATTGTGGTATTGCTTGGTCTAACAAAGTTCAAAGTGAAGATTGGGTTGAGGATGCGAAAAATTTCGGAGGAGAGGAAAATCAAGAAATGGACGCAGTCGTTCATGGAGATGAATAGAGTAAAGAAGAAAACCATGAACTAAGACTGGAAGAAGGTAGAGTATTGAAGACTCAGCGAAGGTGTGTGCAATCGACCTTTAATGAGGTCGTTTTCATACGTGTGAGCCAATTTATTGGTAAGTACGCCTTTGAATTTATGTTTGTTAAACACAAAAAATTTAAGATAATTAATTGTTATAGTAGGATGTTTGAAATTTATTCCAGTGAATTTAAGGATAAACCTGCTATAATCCGTACAAAAACAACAATGAAGATAGTTAGTTACAGTAGGACGTTTGAAATTTATTCTAGTGAATTTAAGGATAAACCTGCTATAATCCATACAAAAACAACAATGAAGATAGTTATTGAGCTTAAAGCAAATTGCATAGTTAGGGTTAGTCGTTTGTTAGAGTAAGTTTTGGTTAGTTTGCTTTCGTAGGGTTTTTTCATTTTTTTTCTTTGCTTTCTTTTCTTGTTCGCCCTCCGCATTGGCAAATTCTGCTTAACTTATCATACACATGAGAGTAAATTTCAGCATTTTATAACATTGTGTTGTGAAATGTAAAAAAAATAAAACCATATGCAGTAAATACACGTTTTAAAAGGTATGGTAAAGCTAAGTATATATATATATATGTGTGTGTATATCATGTATATACATGAAAGTACCAAAATTCTCGCTGTAAAAATTGCAAAAAATCATAAAAGAAGGGTGCTGAGCTACAAGAAAGTGGTCATTCAGTCAATTTGGGATGCCTCGTCCATCAGGGCCAAATATCCTACATAGGCAATTTCTCGGTGAACTTCAAAGTCAGGGGTATGGAGGTCAGTCAGGAACGGCCGGAGTGGAACTACTTCCTCGTCTTCTAGGAACTGAGGAATATCATCCATAGAGGGAATTCCAATGGTCGGGTGTGCAACAGACAGAACAATATCCAGATTCCCCAAATATTCAGGCCGCACTATCATGTTTGCAGCTGAGCAAACATCTTCTACAGGAAGCCCCAGGTCTAGGAGCGACGCTACAAATTGAGAAGCCAAATCTGAATTCAGCCGGTAGTATGCTCTGGATTCCACGAATTGTTTCCCAAGGAATAAGCATAAGTTTGGTACAGTGATGCTGGTAGTCCGAATGAAGAAAACCTTGTCAAGCCTTTGAGCCGTTATACGACCCATGAAGCCATTTTGGCGGCGAGTGCAAGTCAAGCAAATTGGAGTATCCATGACCCAAAAGCAAGCAAGCACTAGCAGAGCAAAAATACAAAATGATAATGGAAAAGAAAAGTTAAGGTGTGAAGAATTCGAGAGAAGTGTTGAATTTATAGAAAACCGTGAGGAAGTTGTGGTACATAGTTGCCTAGATCAAAATCTTGGAAATCGCAAGTTGAGGTGGCAAGCAGATGAGTTTCTCCTGAGAAGTTTGTTAAATCAAATTAATTCTTGCACAATTGGTCAATTTGCTTCAAAGTTAGCTAGCACGAATATTGCGAATCAAGCAAGTTAAAGATTTCAAAATTAATGGTGGTCATTTCATCATGTTTTTATTAAGCTGTATTAATCATGAAGGTGCCTATGTGTGCAAAGTAGAAAGAAAAATGAAGCCGGTAAGGCTGCACATGTCAACACTTGATAATGTAAAGGAAATGATACGTGCATATCGAGGCATGTGAATTTAATGCAAAATATTGTGATTAGATTTAAGTGTCATCATGACATTTCTGATCCATTAATGTGGTGCAGCGTCGTCAAATCGGAATAGCTAGCCAAGGTATTTAATAGTTGAGATAAAATCAAAATGGAAGGGTGGTAACTAATGGTTCTAAATTTAGATTTAAATTTGGTGATTAAATTGTTTGCTGCTAAATTTTAATTTATGCATATCTTCTAACATATAGCAAGTTGCAGTTACTGGGATTGGCATAAGAGTGGTAAAGTTTAGCTGGGAATACACACCAACAGGGAATAACAAAATGAGTTTCTAGGAATTAGTGAAACGATGAAGGGATTTGCATTGAATGAAAAATCAAAAGGTAACCTTTGCAACCACAATAATTCCCAACCTAATAGCGGTCTTCATTGCTTGCAAGTTGAAATGAGCTATCAATGAAATTAAAAAAAAAAGAAAAAGAAAAAAGAAAAGAAAAGAAAAGAAAAAGATCAACTCTTTAGGCTATCCAAATATCTCTATCGGGGCTATAGACGCTTTGTTGGCAGTAGAGCTATGTTTGGGGGAATTACAGAGATAGCCTTGTTGGGGCTATGGACGCTTGATTGGCAGTAAGGCTCTATCCACAATTGGCTTTGGAGGATTACCAAATTATGTAGTTCAATGTCATTGAACTAATTTTTTTTTATTGAGTTCCGGAAATTGGAATTAATCAAAGCACATATTGATACTTTTTGGAGAAATTTTATTATTTTTATGTCAGATTCAAGTAAAGGTAAAGGGCCATTGTTTAAAAATATTTATAAATTATAATTTACGACTGGTGATTTGATCCCAAGTTTTGGTTTAAATTTGGTTTTATTGGTTGCAAGTTATTGTGTGGTCTCACAACACGCCCCAAGATTGTAAAGCTTGGGGACCCCAAGTGAAAACTAACGTTTATGGCAGGTGCTGGCTAGTTGGAAAGATCACCAGAAGTGGAAAGCAAAAGAGAAATCTTTATAAAAGGAGTACTTTGTAGTTAAAGTGTTTCGGGTACCGGGTATCGGGAATCTGGAAAGACAAAAGTGAAAGGTTAATGCAAGGTGTTAAGCAAAGTGTTCGGGTTCGGGAGCAGAGGTCTGGTAAATATGGAAGTTTCGGTAAAATCCGAAGTCCAAGAAAATTATAGGTAAAAGCTGAAGTATCGGGTATTAGGTGACAATGCAAAGTAAAGTTTTGAAATTTTTATGTTATCCAAAAGGATCTGATGGTTCGGTAACCCGATTAAAAGAATAGTTACATGAGAATTTATGATTTTCTTTCTGAAGCATGTTATTTATGATGGATTTAAAATGATGATGAATTAATGATGGTTTTATTTACACGAGGTTTTATAAATGTTTTAAAAGGGATTTAATAGTTGGAATTGGTGATTGCAGGAGAAGCAGATTGCGATGCAAAGTTCGGGTATGGATGGTCAGACAAATTTGGATTGTGGATAGAATTATTTCCAGATCGGGTTACGCATTTCGGGAAGTTATGCGAAGGAGGAGCTTGAGTCTTCGTAATGCCGAGAATCCTGGTATTACTTATGAGGCGAAGGAGAGTGCCAACCTCTGGGAAAACCCATTCTCGAGAGTAGAAAGCCTGAGGTAGAACTAGGGTGTAGGAACAAAACGGTCCCCTTAATCGTTTTGAATATCTGGAAAAGTTCCTACATGCTATCCAGATTCAAGTTATTATCCTAGCGATAATAAAAGGATAAAAGACCCGAAAGGTATCGTGTGAACGAAGGTTGACCTCCATTGACTTCGTTTGCAATTCTCTTGCCGATTATCATATTCCACGTGCCTTGATATGATTCGTCCCTTGGATTCCCTCTCATGTATTTGTCTTATCTTACTTGCGTCTTGTTTCTATAAAAGGCCAAGGGATACTTCTTTTTAAGTTAAGTTAAGAATTTGTGGATGTCGGAAGAGCGAAAACTTCTCTAAGTTTTGTTCTTTTTTCCTGTTTTCTGAATCATTCCGGATTAAAAACTTGTATGCACATAGATCTTAATCAATATGGAAGCCAATTCGATAGCTACCTAACTCATGTATCTTTTGTAGTTGGTATGTTTGTTCCACTGGACAAGATTGTATGTTGCACCGTTTAAGGGTGCATACAAAACCTACCTGGTGTCCAAATTAAACCCCCTTCTTTAAAAGCTCGCACCATTTTATGCCTAGTTGTGAAGCAATCTGGAGAAGTATAAAGCGGTTTGCTTTGATTTGATTAATTCTTGGGGCATGTGTGGACAATGCCCGGGAGCAATTTCAATTTTCAAGTATTTTGATGCTTTATTTTAGATTAGATGTTTAAATTTCAGAAAATGTTAAAAAAAAGAGAGATGAATGAATGGAAATTTATTGAAAATCTTTCGTTTCTATGAAATTGCTGAATGCTTAAAGCTAAATCTACTTAAGTGATAGCAAAATTGTTTGATGTTCATGCAATATTATTGCAAATCTGTTGATTTCATGAAACTGTTTAATGATTGAATTGAAATTTTTCCATTTGATACTTATGATTCTTAAAGAAACCAAAGATAACCATATGGCATAGACCCCTTGAGATTAACAAAAATATCACATCATACCCTGAAGTTAACTTAGTATGGTCAAGACTTGACTACCAGAGCCTTGGGATTAAGCTAAGTCAACCTTTCGGTTGCCTTGGTTCAGTCTTTCGAGTAAAGATAGGTTCTTTGCAGTTTGCCTGTGAGGAATTTATCTACACTGTTGTTGCGAGTAACATTGTCATCAACACTTATGAGCATGGACGCCCAAGGAGGGATAAGATGTTTTAATTTATTAAATTTTATAAGGCTCATAAGGGGGGTGTTGGATTTTGGGAGGGAAAAAGCATTTCAAAACCTAAAGTTGCCCTAATTCCCTCTCTCTATAAAACTTCATTTTGGCTCTCATTTGGTTATTTTGTTTTTGGCAACTTAACAGAATGTTGTTGGAATGATTCCAAAGTACTTGGGCTGCGTGTTGAGGATGAAAACCCTTGCCATATTGAGTTGGTTTCGGTGGTGAGAGATCCACCCTAGTCAGTTTTTGAGTGGTTCCATCTAGGGATCACACAGTCCTTCAACAAAGTTCAGATTTTCAGGGTTTTGAGAGGTGAAAGATGAAGATTTATATGGTTATTTGATTTGGGTTTGTTGGTGTTAGTGTGTTTTGGAGTTTGCATTTTTTTGGAGATGTTTAGTAGCAGTGATAACTTTATCAAACTCCCCTAAAAAAAAGATATAAATTCCTAGCGAATTTTTATTTTTTAGGAAAAAAATATTATTTTCTAGTGGCGAATCTTTCTTTTTTTTAAAAAGAAATATTAATTTTATTGGTGATTTTTTTTACATCACTAAAATTTTGTAGAAATTTTTGGCGAATATTGAAAAAAATAGGAAACTACATTGATTATGATGGTGAATCCATCCAATCTAAAAATAATTCTCATGGAAAAGTAGGGGCCTGAGAGTGGAAATTATTGATGGTATTAGATTTCCACAATCTATAATGTTGTTCTAATGTTGCTTTTGGATTAGATTGCGTTAGAATTTTTGCATTTGGATTAGATGCAAAAATTCTAACACAATCTAATCCAGAAGCAATATTTGAACACTTATTGATGGGTTTAAGGGGTAGACTATAATATTTACTTGCCACCATTGTTTTAAAATATAATATAATGGCCCTCATCATATTCTGCAAGGTAAAATGTACCCCGATCTGTAATTTTTATGGGGCTCAAAATTGCTTTTAGATCATTGATCTAACGACGCTCCTTGTACTCTGTGAGGTAAAATGTACCCACAATCTATAATGCTCATGAGACCCGAAGTTGTGGGCCTCATGAGCATTATCATGGGTACATTTTACCTCGTGGAATACAACAAGGGCTATTATATTATATTATAAATCAATGGTGGAAACTAAAGATTAGAAATATTGTCCTAAAGTACTTAATAATTATGATATATTGTTGGTGAATTAATATAGATTTCTATTATAATTTATAAAATTTAGGTGAGATTAGTGCCCTTTCTAGAAAAGTATCATTGATGGCTGAGCGCACGCTAGAGGTGGGTATGGCTGCCTGTAGCCTCTGAGGTCGGGGCTGCTTGCCTCGTTTTTTTTTGTTGTTGCATGCTCGTTCTATCTCTTGGATTGGCCTTTGAGGAGTGTTGTGCATGCGGGTGGGGGTTTTTTGTTGCAGGTTTTTGCTCTCTTTTGTGTTTTTGTTGCACACGGCTTGATCAAAGCCTTTCATTGCTGGTTGGGGTGTGGTGCACTCAGCTTCTAGCTGGTTTGTTTTGCTTTTTGGGGTCGGTGTGGGGTTATGGCAGAGGCTTCCAAAAGCTTGGTGATTGCTGGGGCAAAGGCATCTCAGACTTTTTCAGCTGCCATGCATGCACAATAGATGGACTCGTCTTTTGTGGGTGAGAGCTCTAAGCTCAAGAAAGTGAACGGGTGCTTGCCGCGGAGTCAAGATCGCCCTGTTCTGGTTATTTCTCCCGAATCGGTTCAGGAGGACATAGCTTATTGGAGCCAACATGTTCTAATCTACAAGTTCTTGGGTATTCATGTCCCTCTCTCGGCGTTGAGTCTTGGATCTGTCGAACCTGACAAGTTGAAGGTGATTTCGATCTTTTGGTGGCTGCGAATGGCTATTTCATGGCTGATTTTTCTTGCATCTCAGATCGTAATCGTGTTTTTGAGGGAGGGCCGTATTTTTACAATCATGTTGGCTTGTTCATTAAGCCCTGGCATGGAGGTTTTAATGCGACAGAGGATCTTCCTACACGGGTTCCTGTTTGGGTCCATCTTCCATGGTTGCCGTTGGAGTTTTGGAGGGAGGCTATTTTGCACCGGATTGCTGCTTTGTTGGGGAAGCCAACTGCCATTGCTCAGAATACTTTGGATGAAAAGGTATTCTCTTATGCTTGCATTTGTGTTGAAATTGATTTAAATAACCCTTTGCTAGACTCTTTGGAAATTTGTATTGGCTCTGCCTCGTGGATTCAACTGCTAGATTATGAGTCCCTTTCTTTTCGTTGCCGCTTTTGTCAAGAGTATGGACACCTTCAGTGTCAGTGTCCTCGAGCACCCAAAGCGGCAGGGGCTTCTTCTTCTCCTTCTTCTGGGCCTTCAGTGGAGAAGGGGGATAAAGGTAAGGTGTCTGTGGTTGAGGGTGGGCCTGATAAGGATGGCTTTATTCCTATTAAGTAGAGAAATAAAGGGAAGGGTCAGAAGCAGGCCTATAAGGATAGACAGAGTGATTAGGGTTTCAATTGGTTTGAGGTCCTGGATAATCAGGCTTTGGAGGAAGGGATTCCTGTTGAGATTTCTTCTAGGGCCACTGGTATGGATGTTGGGTTGGATACAGGGCTGGAGTAGGCAATTGTTGTTCATAATTTTTCTCAGGCATTGGATCAGGGGATTTCTAAGCTTCCTAGGGCCTTTGTAGATGTGCAGGATGATATTGTTTTAGCAGATTTAGCTAAGGTAGTGTTCTCTTCAGGTAAAGGTCGGGGATCATCTCCTGCTTTGGGGGTGCTACAATGCCCTCTCAAGAAGGGGCATTTTGAAAATCCTTCGAAAGCTGGTCGTAAGAAGGATGCAGATAAGCTTAAATCTACTGGGGATTTGTTGGTGGAATCTGGTTTTGTTAAGACCCTTGAGGCCCACTTTTCTCAACCTTCCTCATGATTATTCTCTCATGGAATGCAAGGGGGTTGAATAGCACCTCCTGTCAAAAGGCTATTCAAGATTTGATTGTTGTTCATTCTCCTGATATCTTTTGTGTTTAGGAAACTAAGCTTTGGGTGGACCTCATGCTTCAACAGGGCCCTCGTATTTGGTTTTCTGGCCAGTGTCAGTGTATTGGGGCTAGGGGAACCTCTAGGGGTTTGGCTCTTTTCTGGGATCCTCGTAAGGTTGTTCCTCGTTGGTGGATTTCAAGCCAGTCTGCTATTTTTGTGGTGGCTTCGGTTTTGGAATCTAGTGAGACTATTTTGGTTAGTAATGTTTATGCTCCAATTGACATTCGGGGTAAAATCCAACTTTGGGCTCATATCAGGTATGTTGGGTCTTGTGCACCCTTTCTGCCTTGGATCTTAGCTGGTGATTTCAATGCTGTGTTGAGCTTAGAGGAGAAAAGGGGAGGGCTCCCTAGGCTTGGTCCTGCTTCAGATATGTTTCAAACTAATGTGGACTCTCTTGCTTTGGTAGATGTTAAACCCTCTAACGGAATATTCACTTGGAATAATAGACGGAGTGGGCCTGAAGCGATTTCCCAATAGCTAGATCGTTTCCTTGTCTCTTGCTCTTGGGTTAGAGGTAGCTTGGTTAGTTGTTCCGAGATTCTTGACTGGTGTGGCTCTGATCATTGGCCAATTAAGTTTTCGATTTCAACTTTCCCAAATCCAAAGAATCCACCTATCAAATTCCAGCTTATGTAGCTGCGTGATCCGTCTTTGGGTGATCTTTTTGCTCAGTGGTGGCAGGATGGCGCCCCTGCGTATGGTACAACTATGTATTCTCTGGCTAAGAAGCTGCAATATGTTAAGTATCATCTTAAGCGATGGAATTGGTCGTGTTTTGGTAATTTTCGGGCCAGGAAAAGAGAAGCACAAGATCGCCTTGCTGTTATTACCCGCCGGATTCGAGATTTGGGATTCTCAGAGGCTCTTGGGCATGCTGAGGCCCAGGCTTTGAATTTGGTGGAGGAGTGGGAGCTTCATGAGGAGATTTTCTGGAAACAAAAGGCTAAGATTGATTGGCTTCAAGAGGGTGATAGGAATATTGCATTTTTCCATCATTCGGTGCAAGCTCGTTGAAATAAGTGTTTTATTTCTTCTCTTGTTAACTCTGAGGGTCTTTCGATCTCTTCGCAATAGGCTTTGTCTAGAGAGGCCTGTCAGTTATACTCTAATCTGTTCACTGAGGACTCACTACTTGTTGAGGCTGATGAGAATAGGGTCCTTGCTTGCATTCCCTCTTTAATTTATAATGAGTTGAATGCTTCTCTTATTTGCTCGGTGACTTTGTCGGAAGTGGAGGAGGTGGTGTTTCGGATGAACAAGGGAAAAGCTCCTGGCCCTGATGGTTTTCCGTTGAATTTTTCTAGGAGTTTTGGGATATTGTGAAGCTGGATTTGTTGGAGATGGTTCAGGAGTCTCTTCATAGTAAGCAGATGCTTCGTGCCCTGAATGCTACTTTTTTGGTTCTCATTCCTAAGAAGGAAGGTGCTGACAGACTTGATCTCTTTAGACCTATTGAGCTCTGTAATGTGGTGTACAAGATTATTACGAAGTTGATTGTTGAGAGGCTTAAATCTTGTTTGTCTGTGATCATTTCTGAGGAGCAAGGAGGCTTTGTGGCAGGTCGTCAAATTCTGGATGGGGTGGTGGTTGCGTCTGAAGTCATTCATTCCATGGCAACCTCTCAAGATAGGTCTATGTTTATCAAGTTGGATATGGTCAAAGCTTATGACAGAGTTAAATGGAGTTTTCTTCAGAAGATTTTGTTGGCCTTTGGTTTTTCCTCTGATTGGGTGAGCTGGATCTTGAGCTGTGTGACCTCTTCCTCCTTTTCGGTTATTGTGAATGGGGAACCTTTAGAGCTTTTTGGGGCTACTAGGGGCCTTCGTCAGGGGGATCCGCTCTCCTTATTTGTTTATGATTATGGCGGAGGGACTGGGCCGACTTCTTAAATCTCGGGTTTCACAAGGTTTGATTGATGGGTGGCAGTGGGGGGATGGGCTTGCCAACGCTTTCTCATCTCCAATTTGTGGATGACACCTCTCTTATGGGACTGGCTCGTATTAGGGAGGCTAAATCTTTCAGGAAAGCTTTGGACATCTACCTAGCGACTTCGGGCTAGAAAGTCAATGAGTAGAAGTCTTCTATATTCTTCTTTAATACTCCTCAAGCTATCTAGCGGCGGATTGCAGCTATTCTGCGGTTTCAAATTGGGTCTCTTCCCTTTGTTTACTTGGGTATTCCTCTTGCTGTTGGTTGTCAGCCCAGGTCCTCCTGGCAATTGTTGCTTGATAAGCTTAGGCGAAAGGTTACTCATTGGACTCATCATTAGTTGTCTACTGCTGCTAGAGTGACTCTTCTCAAGTTTGTTATCCAGGCCCTTCCCATCTACAGGTGCTTTGTTCAAGCGGCTCCTATGTATTTCCTTAAGGAATTTGATGCTCCTTCACGTCAATTTCTTTGGAGCAGTAATTTGTTGTCTTCTAAGTGGAGCCTTGTTAAGTGGGAATCTGTGTGTAGACCAAAGCAAGAGGGTGGTTTTGGTTTACGCTTTGCTATTTTGAATGGGAAAGCTTTTGCTGCAAAGCTTTACTGGTGATGGTGTACCAATCAACATCAGTTATGGGCTCGTATTCTCAACCATAAATATCTTTCGGGTGTTGCTTCTTTTGAGGTTCCTTGCCATCCTCTGGAAGGAAGTGGTTCTATGATTTGACATACTTTGAAAATGGGGGCGTAGTTGATTAAGTGTGCGCTTTTTTGGATCTGTCATTCGGGGTCACGGGCTCTTTTTTGGTCAGATTCTTGGGATGGTCACCCTCCTATTCTCTTTTCTTTTCCTCACCTCTAGCCCCTTTGTGATGTTTTTATTGCGGTTGGCTGGGATACTATGGAGCATTATAAGGTGGCGCAACATGGTGGATTGGTTGTAAGTTTTCGTTGGAAGCATCCTTCGGAGTGGCCACTTGGAGGGTCTGAGGGGGAGAGGCGTGAGCTTTCCCAACTTCTGGCTTTCCGTGCTTGTAATGCTTTGAGGGGACCTGATGTCTTGGCTTGGGATGGTTCTAATTTGTCTGGGAAGTACTCTGTGGCGGCTGGTTATAAGTAGTTAGGTAGGTAGTTGTTTGGGGACATTGAGGTCCCCTGGTGGAAGCAAGTTTGGCACAAGTTGTCATGGCCCAAGTGCAACTTCTTTATGTGGTTAGCGGCTCAAAACCGGTGTCTTACTTGGGATAATTTATGTAAGCGTGGTTTCCAAGGCCCCTTTATGTGTGTTTTGTGTCATGGCTATGAAGAGAGTGTCTCCCATCTCTTCTTCCAATGTTCCTATGCTAGGGACATTTGGCATTTTTGGTGGGGGGTGTGGAATATGGCCTGCTGGCATGCTTCCTCATTGGTGCAGTTTGGGGAACGGTGGGGCAGGGCCCTTGTATCTACCTCCTTTCTTCAGGCTGCTTGGGCTCTTGGGCCATCCTTTATTATCTGGAACTTGTGGTTGGAGAGGAATAGGCGGATTTTTCAGGATTCGTTGTTGATGGCCCCTCACCTATGGTGGAAAATTCTACACTCTTTAGGGGAAACTATTGTGGCTAAGTGTGATATGACTGTGCTGGTGGACCCTCGTGATGTTGGTTGTTGTAATCGTCTTCATCTTCCTCCTCCGCAACGACAGCTCATGCGCAACAGATGTAGACATCCTACCCCGAAGGTGAATAGGGAGGGAAGATGGACCCCTCCTTCTCATGGAGTCCTAAAACTCAATTCGGATGGCTCTTCTCGTGGAAATCCAGGTCATGTTGGCATTGGAGGTGTGGGCCGGGATAACTCTGGAGATGTTCAGTTTATCTTCTCTATGTATAAGGGTCTTCATATGAATAATCTTATGGAGGCTCGGGCCATTTTATTGGCTGTGGAGCGGGGCAGTCAATTGGGATGGTGAAGGATCATATGTGAGTCTGACTCCCAGGTTGTGGTGAACTTACTGAAAAGGCGGTATTTGGATGATGTGGGCTGGCAGCTGGCTTTGATTTGATTGTTGAACAAATTCTCACTCTCTGTGCTTCTCTAGAGTATACTACTTTCACTCATATTCCTCAAGAATGGAATGGTGTTGCTGATTGCTTGGCTAAATGGGCTTCTGATCATATTCATGATTGGAATTTGGTGGATCGGGGTCAACTTCCCCTGGATTTGTCTCATCAATTGGATCACTTGGTTGAACTTGATAGGGCCATTTAATGCCCTTGTTTTGTAACGTTTCCTTGTTTTAATAAAATTTTTACCCCCCTTGATGTTTAAAATTTAGGTGAATTAATATAGATTTCTACTATAATGTATAAAATTTAGGTGAAGCTAATCTAATCATGTATCAAATATTGTGGCAAATTTTTAAGTTAAATTTTTAATAAAATAAATTCTTTAGCGATTTAAATAAGACTATAATAAAATTTTGTAAAAATGTGGCAATTCAAGTCATGTTATAGCTCAAACTATTAGCCAATTTTGGATTCCCAAATTTCAACTGTTAGCCACTAAAAAATCACTTTTTAGTAGGCATTTTAGTGTGTTTTCTGTGGTCTGAAATGAAATATCAGAAGTTCTGGTAACTCAGATTTTCCAGTGGCTGAAGGACAAAACCATTCGTATCGCCAGCAGGGTTTGGCACGTCATTCTAGGTATTATAGCATTGGACTCCTCTTTTCTTGGCGCCACATTCCAAGCTATCATTCAGGGTTTTTGGTGAAGGTTTGATTTTTAGGACAAAATCGCCCTCAAGAAGGGCTGTACCATTTGGGGGCATCATTGGGTAAGGTTGCTGATGTATAACCTCTTCCATATCAGTCCAGTTTCAGCACTTGGCGGCTGTTTGAAGGCGTAGAAACCTAAGGGACTCTCAGCAAGTCTTCATTGAGGAGTTTGGAGGTATTTGAAGCTTATTTGCTGCTGTTGTGAGACCAACCTCAGGTCTGAAACTTCATGTATCAGGTCTGAATTACCTTCGTAATATATCTGGTTTATTCTGGAAATCAATAGATTCTATTTGATGATGTAATCTTGTATGAAAGCATAGTTCTATTTCAGTTTTTTCCCTTCTTGCATACTTCAATTGTTTGGCAATGAAACCATGATCAAAACAATGCATGAAACAATCAAAACCAAAACATCACAGCAAGCATACCAATCAGCAGACAGAAGTTTCCAAAAAAAATCAGTGGTGTATGTTACAACCTTTCTGGCTGATTTCCATGTAAGCATGTGAGCTTTCAAGATGATTTTGGACTGACAATATAATGGTTGGTGTTTGGAATTCTCACAGTAGTAGTTAAATTTTGTAAAAGAATGTCATGTATCTGGAATTTAATCAAATGAAAAACAGTTTTATGGTTCTTGTTTTTTGATGAGATAGGTATGAACTTGCTAGACAAGGTGATGGACATCACAAGAAGTTTTCTAGATGAGAACATGCATATTAGAATATGTGGTATAGTTACTTGGGAAGTAAGAGCCAAAAGTTCTTTTCCCCAGATTGAAGTCAAAAGTTCATTTGTTGCAAACACAGCTTGTGACCAAAGGTCCCTTGCGGGAGGCTATAGTCATGATGATCTGTATTGATTATTAACAATATGATAATAGCACTTCCAGTGATGTGTATTGCAACATAAGTGTGTATGGCAACATAAGTGGGGAGAATTAATTGCATCGGAAAGCAGTTTTCAGTGTCTAGATGTTTTTATATTTACACTTGATTGCAAACACAGCACATGATCAAGAGTTATCTCGGCAAGACCATGATGATAAAGATTCATCATTGCACCTCTAGAGAAGTGTACTGCTACTGCCACATAACCAGGGAGAATTATTCTCATTGAAAAGTAATTTCTAGTGCCATGATGCCTGCATTTGTATCCTTGTAGCCATGAGTCTGTTCACATTCTTCATCTAGTGGGGCAACCAGTTGAGACTGAGGATACATGCTTTAAGGTTCTAGGGACAAACCTATTCATAAGCTGTGCAAGGTAAAAAAAATTCCAGATCAGTCAACCATCACTTGGTATGAGCTTGTCTGAGATAGCATCCTCAAGTACAAGGAAGAAAATCCTGAATCAAATGAAAGTAACATGGTGTGCACTAGTTTCATAATTTTTTTCTCTAATCTTATACATTTTGTCAACTGAAAGAAGGGAATGCAAAATGAACCAGAAAATAAATTCTTTTGCTCTGACTCTTTTCTGTCCTACATTTTTAATTCCTTTTCTTTGGATCTCCATCCCATCCTTCTACGAAGAGAAGAAAACTTGCACAGTTACTGGTACATGTGGGCTAGGGTACTGGTTTGGGTATAGCAATGCCATTCAAATTACGGTATTTTATGATTATATTATATATATAAATGTAGTAACTAGATATTGTTAGTATGGGGTTGAGGATGTGGACATGGTCCATGTTCCTACAGTGGAGTTTCCCGGTAACTGTGGGAAAAGGTGATGGGAAGAAGTTGGTAAAGAGAATATCTATTACAAGCCTTCTAAAGGCTTGTAAATTCATGAAATCTTATCTTTACCTTACCTTTTCCTCTAGAAAATTTTATTGAAATAAAATGTCCACTGAAATATGACATGAATTTTACAATCGGCTTACACACCATTCACATATTTGATATTGCATCTTTTTTTAAGGTGTTCGTCCATTCAATGCAGTTGAGGTGCTATAATTATAACTGATATACCGGAGAATAAAAAAAGCAACATGGAAATTATAGTCTTACAAAAAAATAATTTTGGATGCAATGTTACTAACCAAACCATTGCAAATTATCAGCCAAATTCAGTATCTCTCAAAGTTTTATATTTTTTAATTGCAGCAAATGCTGTTCTTACAATTTTTTGTGCATCCTTCTAAATCTATATGTAAATTTAAGATAATTGTTCCAGAATCAAAATTTTGCTCTCAAATTTTTTTTAATTTTTCAATTTGTTGATTAAAGCTTCTTTTAATTGTAACTGGTGAACCTTTCTTGTTTCGTTGGAATTCATAACTCACGGATAACTTCACTTTATGGTTCTTGTAGTATCAATATGGTGTACATAATGCTAATGATCCTATATTTTGATTTGTATTGTGCAGTTGAGTCAACGTGGACCATCAGATTGAGACATGTAATAGTATCATCTTTGAAATGGATAACTATCAACAAAAGGTTCATTTTTCTGGCATCTTAGTTTATTCTTAAGATGTCTTAACGTAGAATGATAAGTATGGTTCTTGTGACACACGAGACATATATACTATTGGAGATTGAGCACAGAGATGAAAATAAGGGTTATTCGAGTATTGAGTTTCATTTTTTTTGCAGTTGTTTTAAACTTTTAAATAACACAAAGGTGTATATAAGTTCACTCTCAAGTATTAATCTTCATATTTGTGTTAAGTGACTGCCGTTGGTGGTGTTTTTGAGATTTTTGTCAATACAGTGCACTTCTTATAAGAGCATGCTACAGATTTATTGTTTTTATTCTGGGTCTCAGTCAACATTCTGATTAACTCTTCAGGTAACCATTCCTCTTACATGACATTTGTAATTTTCTGCCATACAGAAAGCTTGACATTTAGGTGCTTGAATGAGCACAAAGACAAGGATTTTTGAATTTCCCATTTGGAGAAAGTCGAAACAGGATGAGGCAAGAATTGCAGTGATGCTTGTTAGTTATTTTTCAGGCACTGAGTATCAACTTTGTTATGTTATCCATAGAAAGATCAGGCTGTAATGACTACCTTGGTGGTCATTTCGCATTACTAGCAAGTTTCATTCAGACATAATATAGCAAATCAAAGGATGCATATAGGAGCAGGTTGCCTTAAGGTTCATAATTGCACAGATCCTTTTTGAAGATTAGCATTTCTATAGACTGTAAAGATCGTTGTGTGATTCATTGAAGAAAAGGAAATTTCATGCATGAAGGAATTCCATGTTGATTGTCATCATCTTTCGGTACAAATGGAAACGAAATTGAACAGCTTACATGATATAAGAAGTGGGGAGTTGAGTAGTGGCAGCTTTCCCTGTTGAAATCAGAAGTTGGGGGACTTTTGTTGTTTTCTTTACTTGTAACAGTACCACAACTATCCTTGAGGATTTCTATTCCATTGCAAATAGACTTGCTTCAAAACTCTATTCTTTAGATGCCCGACTAGAGCTGTGGGATGTTTTCTAATATAATTAGCAAGGCCTTCTTGCAAGCATGAATAAGTTCAATGGGTTCCCACTTTTTAATTTTTTGCTGCTTTACAAAACCATCCTTTAGCAGCAGCGTAACAGCTGAAAGGTTTAATGATAACTCGAATCTTGTATGTGCACAAGAATGTTATTTTGTATTGTCGATATTAAGTCTGATTCATCTCAAAAGATAGGGAATAGAAATTTCCAAAATTGAATTTTCTAGCCAGATAAGGCAGGTCTTATTCTGAAGTCTAACTTGCTCGGTTTTTTTGGTAAAATATCTCTAGGAGCAATTGTGTCATGTGGTTAATAAGTGCCAATGGTAGGAGTGGTAGTTGTATGTACACTAGATGCTATCAAACATCTTATGTATGAATGACCTTAGCTACTAGACATTTTTGCCTCGGTGATTCAATAATCATGGGAATCGTTTTTATTTTTATTGTTGTTTATGGTTTTTGCCTATAAATGACCAGCATTGCTGTTCAACTTTTTGGCATTGGAAGGTTTGGTTGAACACTGGAAATAGTTTGAGCTTAGCACAAATCTGGATTGCAAGTGTCTGCCTTATATTCTTTTGCATGTTACTGACTGCATATGAATCTCCTATTGCTTCCCACACAAAAATGTCTGGAGTTGATATAATCTATATGCAGTTAGAGAATTTGTACCATACAGTAGTTAGTAATGATATTTTTATTCATTTGATAAATGTGATATATAGCTAAATCTTATTTTGATAAAAAGCGTAGAGTCGGAGATAAAAATATCTTTTAATCTACAAATCCTGCTAGTTGTGATGATAATGATAAAGGATGTTCTCCAAATAATGTTGGTTTTAAGATAATGAAAATAATGAGATATTTAGGAAAAGGTCTGGGAAAATATGGACAAGGAATTATAGAGCCTATTGAAACAAGAGTAAGGTCAAAGAATGAAGGCTTTGTAGATAAAATAAATACAAATGATGTTATAGGTAATACAGGTTCAAATAAATCAGCTCAAGGAATGCAGTGTATGCAGTGTTCTCATTGTCATAGGTAAGGATAAAACAAATATGTTAAAGGTCTTCATCGTTGTAGTATTTTTAGATTAAAGATTTTTTTTAAAAATGTGTTGGAATAAAAAGTGGAAGAAGGAATCTATTACAAAATGTATACAAATTAATTATGGATGGATTAATGGATCTAATAGGCAAAAGATAAAATATATGTTTAAAAGGTTGTACAAATATTCATATGCCAAAAATGATAGCAATCGAGAAAATTTTGAACTTTTGAGTAGGGTGATAGATGTTTTGAATCAAAGGAAAATAATTGTCTTGAAAGACATCATAAAAACCAGAAAACTAGGAGTTTGTAGGAAGTGTACTTCCAAATTAATGTTTTGTAGATCTAAATATTATTTGGCTTCAATTTAACTACAAAATTTCAACCACTATAAGGGCCACTTAAATTGCATTCATGTAGAGGCATGGGGTTTGTTGTTGGATCATTTATATACATGAAATAAGTAGCATTAATCACAAAGATCGTTACTAAATCTAAAATGTGTAGCGTTGATCATATAGATCGTTGTTGAATCTAAAAAATTGTAGCATTGGTCACATAGATCATTGGTAAATTTAAAAATTTGTAGCATTAATCACAAGATTGTCGTTGAACCTAAAAATTTATAGCATTGATCATAGATATGGTAAACCTAAAAAATTATATTGATCATAGAGATCATTGCTAGATATGTGAAGGTTTTGATCATAAATATAAATGGAAATGAATTCACTTTATTGGTATAACTATGAAAGGCATCTTATTATGGATAATGATGGGCAAAGGTAATCAAGGGTGTTCAAAACAAGGATAAGTTTGTATATTTTCAAGAAGGTATTTGTGTTAAATATTCTTCATTTGTGCATGGGTATCTAATAAACCTATTTATTATAGATGCCCTTATCATCTTGTTGATTTGTGTTGTGTGATAAAATAAAGTTTATGGGCGGTTTTATAAAATATATGAACTATATTTAATCACACCCAACATATTTGTATTGTAGATTCATGTCTCATGCAAGAGATACCTCTCTCTAAGCATGACATTTATTTAAATATTTTTGGATCCATTGATTTGGAAATAGAGAAAATATATTCAAGCTCTATAATTTCAACATTGACAACCAAAATTATTCCCATACTCTAGGAAAGAATAACTTATAAGCACAAAATATTACTATCCTTATTCCCCACTAGGAATCCATATTCAACCAAATTCAAAATAATTCATTTCTTACATATAATGTTGACCACCTAGATATATTGAAGAATACATCATTACCAGTTATGTCTTCTAGAACATTGATTCTAGCAATGGGATTTAAATCTACATATTTAAAATAGCATGTGGTGCCTACGTTGTAACTTTTTTGGTTAATAAGTTTGGGGCATTCATCACTAAAATTTAACAAATTCTCCAAGCACCACAATAGCATTTAGAATTCATGACATTGTGTTATCATAAAGACATATATGGTGGAAACATGATGCATGTGATTCTAAGTACATGATAATGAAACAAGAAAAATATTTTGGATGGTACCATTAAACTATTTTTATATAATACACAATGGTTCTTACCTTGTAAATGTCCTTCATGGATCTACCGTTTTAAATATTCATCATTTATACCTCAATCCTCACCTTCCAAGTCTTCATGAAAGCTCTAGTGCCTATTTTTTCTCACATACCACTATGTCATACCATGTCTATGATCCTCCATATATATCCATATATTATTTCATTACATATTTTTTCCCCTATCACATCTCACCATCTCATCTTAATTTGGCATAATTTATTGATATATTTGATAGTGGTAAAAAATATCTTCAATTTACATCTTTACACATGTCAACATCCAACATGCTCTAACAATTTATTTATCCTTTATTTTCACCTTGATTTCATAATAACATATTTGACTACAACCGAACCCATCTTCCTTATATTCCAATCCTATAACTTGTACACCTTTTCTATCATGCATTTTATAGATATGCCCATAGGTACATAGGCAACATCAACATGGAACACTTGCTATAACATACTCCATGTATCACTACATTAACAACACTTTCATATGCTTAGTTTCATTTACAAACATATAATTTTATTATTTAACAAAACAAGGGGAAATCCCTTTAATACACACACTTAGACTAAACATATTTGACCAAAGTTGAATCTATAATATATATATTTTCCTTACATCATATGGATCATATGTAATAAAACAACTTGCACAATAGAGGCATATAACAAAAAATAGGTTATAAATACTTAATAATGGCATTCCACCTTGAGGGGGCAACCTCCTAATCCAATTTGAGAGGGGTACCTCCAATAGTCTTCAATAAGAATGATATACTCAACATGATGATAAAAACTACCCACTAACTCCTATATATACCTAATTATGCCTTGGCTACAACCTAAGCTAATTTAGATACTTAATTATAATTCCTAGGATGACCTAGCTACCTATATGACTATAATAATGATTAATTTAACTTATTTAGGTGTTAAGGTAGTGACATTTTGACTACTCATAACACAATACACACTATAGGATTAGGGGCATAACATCATATATCTTAAGAGGCACAACATCACTATAATGAATAACTAGTATCTATCTCTTATATGTAATACTTATTCAACTAGATCCTAGGGGTATTAATTACCTACTAGCTTGAGGGTTACATATTTCATATGTTAAGCATAGGGAGCATGAAATGATGCTTTTTTTTATACTTCATCTCACACATTTCACACTTTGTAGTGCATTCTTCTTTGTTTCCTTAGGATTGTAGACAAACCTCTCACATGTATGACATACTCACAACCTTTGGGAGCATAACTAATTTAGGAGGATCTAAGTCATTATATCATATTGCATATCTCAAGATTTTCTTGATGAATTTTATGATTTTGTTGGTAGAATCAACACAGTCAACAAATTTTCCTAGTAGTTGTGAGAAATTATTGCATTTGAAATGATAGTATGAATTGTCATGTCTTAAATGAAACCTTATAGTATTCCCTCTTTGTATATTAATGTATATAAACATTATTTGTAAGATGATGGTTGTATGATGAGATAGACAACCTATCATTTAATTGTTCTTTGTATATATACAATTCCCTATCATAGTACAAACCTTCCACACACATTACCTAATTGAATTTATTTGATTAGATTATACGCTAATCTTTACATTTATGTCTTAGATCAGTGTTACTAGAGATATCTCACTTCATGTCATTTAAGTGATATTAGAGTGGTTATCATCTATAATTGTATGCCTAGTCACATGAGATTGAATACTATAAGCTATGGTTCAAAATTCACAAACCTTCATCATACCTTCCTTCACATCCTTAGATGAGAGAAAATAAATCTATATTAAGAATATAATTTTTCTAAAGATGATAAGGGATACTTTGTAAAGACAATAAGAGGAATTATAGAAACACCATACACATGAAAGAGTGAGTATTGTGGATCAATTTTCACAATTTTAAAACCCTAACAATTTATTAAAACTATTTTGCTGTCATGTGTCATATAAGGTGTAAACTAATATAGACATCCATATGTTTTAAGTCAAGATAGATGCATGTTCCCTAGACAACCAGCTTAACCAAATTTGCTTACGTTGTGAAATTAACCAATTCTTTGACCAAAATATCATATGCACTTTTTAAAAAGTTTTTCTTTCTAGTGAAGAAATAGTGGAATAACTATTGCACAACATATGAGGATGACTCATACACACTTGTAGACATGTGGAATGGTTTCATTACAACCTTCAAAGAAACCTACTACCTTGTAGGAAACTATGATGACTAGTACACCAAATTCTATTAGATGTGCCAAGGTTGAGATCAATTAATACAAGAATACATGGACATATTTCATACTTTGGTGTTTAAATTGGGTAAATTCAAGATTTAGAGAGATTTATTTTTAAGTGCTATTTATGCTTGAGGTCCCATTTGATCAAATAAGGATCTTATAGAATTCCTCCATTAGTGAAGCTTATAGATTTTATTGCAAATTTGAAGCAAAGGATAAATTCAATTTGAAGATAGAAGACTCTAAATCCCAAAACAAGTCATAGTCTAAGCCATCAAAGAAAATTTCCAAACTAGGGAATGGCTCTTAGTGCTATCCACAAAAGTAGTAGTAGCCAAAAAACGATTAAAGAATAGGAAATCCAAGAATATAAGGTGTAATACGATTCATGATTCTAATACTCATTTCATAAAATAATGCCACACATGGAAATCTTTGCTTGCATACATTGAGACAAATGGTACCAACACTGCAAGATAGGACAAAGGTAAGAAATAATGGGGATTAAGCCTAGTACCATGGTGAGTATAAAAAAACATTCTACTTCCCTTGTAGATATTGTAGAAGTAGAAAATTTTCCTCAAATGTGTGGACTAATGATCATCCAATTTGTTCGAACTTAGACTTGTAGGCCTCAAAATTGTAAAAATGGTTAAGAATTGGTTCTTTCCCCTTCATTTCTTTCACCTATTGTGGCCAATCATTTATACCTGACTAAAGAGATCTCCCATGGGTCCTCATGTTATGTTATGTCCTTGTGTTATTTCATTTTCCTCTTATACTTAGTTTGCACCCAAACATGAAAAATTGTTTGAGCATTATTTTTCCTTAGCATTCAAAGCTAACAAGTTCTTTGTGTCACATAGTTTATGAGTTCATAACTATGTGACAATGCAAAAAATTGTTAAGTGTAAAGTTTGAAGGAAAGACAAAATAATTTTATTAGTCCTTTTTTCCACAAATTTTGTGAGTTCAAAAACTTTATAAAGTTGTGACATAGTTCGTCAAATCACAAAAAATGTGACAAACTAAACAAGGAAAATAAAAGTTCAAAGGTTCTAAAAGTCACATTTTTTTAATGTCGCAAAGTTTGTGATTTTGTGAACTTAAAAGAATTATGAAGGAAGTACAAGGAGAAAGAAGGAAAATGAATAATAAAAGGGAGTAAGTTTTGAAAGTCACATATTTTATGAATTAACAAAGTATAAAAATACAATATAGTTTGCACAAAGGCCAAATATTCAATAAGAAAAGAATGGGGGAAAACATAGTGGAGTTTTTAAATGCAAGGAAGGGTGCCAAAAAAATAATTACATCATAAATGTCCCCTACATGTTGTATCTATCCCTCTAGGTGCCATTGAATGTGGTAAAATACCTCTCATATGCCAAGTTGTTGTTATATTTCAAAGCCTTAATAGACATAAATGAAGGTCTACACAAGATGGTATTAGGCCCCAAGGGAAAATTCCCCATGTTGGCAAGTAATTCCTAGGATTATTGGAGCATAAATTTAAAAGTGAGTTAGGGAACATGATCACAGAGTGGCATGGGCATTTGCTGCAACATACCCATCAATGGATTTCAATTAATGCAAATTGGTGCACCCTTAACCTAGGGTAATTAAAGATGAAAGGGTGCTCATTTCAAGAGGATAGAAAATTTAAAAAGGAGCAATCATAGAACCAATAGAACACTAATATCATGAAAAACCTTAGATTTTTAATTTTTGGTTTTATGTATTGTATTTTCATTATTGTATTGATGTGGGTTTGTTCAAAGTTTGTACTAGAATCTTTGTAACTTTGAAGAGTGAGTGAAACTAGTCGATTTGATATTGTTTGAGTGTCTCTAGGAGTCTTTTGTGTATTTTCGTGATAGGTAATTGATTAGTTAGTCAGCTGAAAGGCCATAAAATTATTTTGAAGATTTTGTAATGTATCTTCTCAAGAAAAATAAAAGGAATACATAATTTTACTTATGAAACAATAAGTAGACTCTTAGAAAATATTGTAACTTATTTTGATTTTTCCATCTCCACATGTAGAACCCAATTTATTTGTGCATTTGAATGGATATAGTCTTCAGTCATATCTTGATTAAGGCATCCCATTTAGTTTTACATACTTTGTATTAAATTCATGTTTTATGCCCAATTAGATATAGGCATTGGTTTGTAATTTGTTCCCCAATTCTATCACCTCAACACATTCTAAATGAACTAAACATTATCTATAGTTTTAGTTGTCTTTTTCTTTTTTGCTTTCATGTGTATAAGTGCATAATAAATATGGGGGTTGATACATCCATATTTTACACACTATACTTGGTAGCATTTTTGTGCTACATAAAGGGTGCATAACCTTGTAAATTAAACCAACACATGGATACATTGTGAAAAATCATAATAGGGGTACACTTTGCAATAGGTATGGTTTGTAACAAGGTGATTGCTTAATTTGTATATTGTCATATATCCCAACACCTTAAGGAAACCCCTATCAATATTGCAAAACCAAAAGTGAAGGTCATACCCACCTTTATAATTGGTCCTCAATTGCTCTACTAGAACATAGGTTTATTGTGACATTTTTGGTAGGTTTGACACCCTTGGCACTTGGGGGGACTATCCTACCTTAAGGATTTGGGACCTACAACTTAGATCACCAATAAATTGGTGTCGTTGCTGGAGAAATTTTAAATTAGTTGTTGTTGGTGAAGTGTAAACTCTGTGTATATTTTGAAAACCTCTACAATTTGATTGCCACTTTTAGCCAGTAGATTTGTGTTTGGGTGAGTTTGTTAGCCCATCAAATCACCAACAAATTGACACCATTGTTGGGGATTAGTTTAATTCAAAATCCTATTTGAAGACCTTGGTTAATTAGTGTTTATGGTGTAGCAAGGAAAATAGATCCTTGGTTAATGTTTTCAAGAATTTTATATTATAGAAAATCTATTAATGAAAGACTCAAAGATTATTTGCAAGAAAGAAAAATAAAAAATGGAGAGAGGAAAATGATCTATAAGTCAATGAAAACCTAATGTGATTCGAGCTAAAGTAAGGAGACATTTGGTTGAATGGAGAAATAAAAAATTAGGTAATTCACCTATACAAAACTCCCAAGTTATTGAATTAGTAGGTGCATTATGTAGAGGAGAAGCATTAGAGACCCAATTTCAATATACTTCTAATTATGTTTTTGATAACATGATTAGAATAACTAGAAAATTTCATAGACCTAAATATGGTATTAGAAGGAATGATACTATTTTTGCTAAAAGAAATAGAGGTGGCCCCTATAATGCATAAATAAATGATCATAATATTGCAAAGAGTAGTGTGGAAGAGAAAATTTCTCACTTGCATGTTGATTCTCCCAATAGGTCACATAGAGATGAGATTGAACAAGAACCTCCATTCCTTGATATTAATACAATTGCTCAATCAAAAAATGAATGAGGGAAAATGAATTAGATTAGAAAATTAACTTGTTAGACCAAATGCATCAAAGATGTAAAAAATCAATCGAGGAGATTGAAAGGAAACAAGCACAAATTTCCCTAAATGCATAGTTTCTAAAAAATCAAAATATTTCTCAATAGTATATTGTAAATTACAACAGTGTAGAGAATGCTCCAAATGAGCATGGACACAATGTGCAACTAAATCAACACTACCATTGGCTACAAGAAGATATAATAAAAAAATAAGAGTTAACCCTAGAAGATATGCTCATATGTTTGATCTAGTAAGAAAACCATTGGGAATGGAAGGATATAAGAAACTTGAATTTTATGGTATTCCAAGATACCCTAATCTAATTCCAAATGAGATTATGATGCAGGAGCATCTGAGGGTACTAGTAATCTTGCATCAACAAATTTTATTAAATTTTGGAGTGTAATATTTTTGTTTAATGTTTTGGTGTATTTAAATGAGTTTATTGTCCAAAAATCAGAATTAAATAATTAGACAATTTTGGGTTGCAAGTTGCATTAGGAAGTGTGTCAAAAATTGTATTTTAATTGCCAAATCGCCAAAAATCAAACTTGGGCATGGGGATTTCTTGGAGGTTTTGGTAGGTTGTTTTGGAAACCAACAATGCTTTTCCTCTCACAAACTCTTCTATATATTGATGTTTGTTCATTTGGAGAAGTTGGCTTGGAAGTGTTAAAGTTTTGCATAACAGGATGCTGCCAAATTTTCTAGAGGATTGTGACGCCAAATATTTATAGTTTATGTAATTAGCAAGCCCATTGTAATTTTGTAATCTCATTTGTTTTTAGAGATAATAAAAAATCTTGTTTTCATCTTGCATTTGCATGTACAATTTGTTTTTGTGATTGTGAGTTTCAGATTTGTAAGAGGATCATTTTTCAAATTTATGGAAAAGACTGAGGCATAGTTCTTAGAGAGAGTCTGAAAATCCATGTTTTGCATGTTTGAAGATGTTGTTGCAATGGAAAAATGTTTGAGAATTAGTGGTCTATTGCAACCGAGTTTTCCCATTGAAGGTTGCAGGTTGTAGGTACAAAAGCTTGTGAAATAAGATTGGTTGAAGGAGACCATTCTTGTGATTGATTTTTTCTGTCATAAATTAGTTCTATATCAATTTTGAAATGTATTTAATCAGTCCTCATGGCTGAAAAATAATGTTATTTCATATTTGCCTTGTTATTATGTAATTTCATGAGATTTTGTATGAGAAACTAAGACACTTCTTGCAGATTTTTGGTGTCATTTCAAGAAATATTTGAGTTGCATATATGTTGTAGTGAATTTTTGAATGAGGGTGGTTCTCCCTCTTCATCAGTGGTATCCGAGTGGGAGTTCTTGAGCATGCAGGTTGAAGCACTGATGTGAGGTAGTTTGCACCAAGACCTGTAGGTGGAGAATGAAGTTAGAGGATCAGAGTGTGTAGAAAAAATGCTGAGCGTGAGGCAATATATACCTGAGAGGTTGAATATTGAGAGTGTGTGGAAAGTGTTTGAAGAAATTCCAAAGAAGAAAGGAAAAAAAATGTCATAGTTGTTCATGCAGGTGAATAAGGAGAAAATCTTGCAGAAGTATGCTTTGAGGAAGGCATAGAGAATGAGAGTGAGAAAGAAGAGAAAAGTGCAGCAGAGGTTTTGAGGCAAAAAGAAGGTGGAACAATTGAAGCGGAAAATGATGTTGTAGCAGTAGATGAGTGTCGTTTGGAGGACTTAAAAGCATTGAAAAATGAAATTGTAGCTGAGAGTGAAGGTGAAGATGATATGGCAATAGACAGTGGTGAGGAAAATATTATAGAGAAAGAGATGATGCATAATATTTTTCATTTTATGATGAAGATGAAAGTGGATTTTGTGTAGATGAAAATATTGCAGTAGATAATGAGAAGACATATGTTGTAGTGATACTAGAGGAACATGTGAAAACAAAGGTAAATGACTTATGTTTCTAAATTTTATGAAGATGAAAATAGAGATGATTTACATGTTGAGATGAAAGAGGCAGTGAGTGTAGAAGGAGAAAACGAGATGGCACAGATAGATTTTGTTAGTATTAATTTGTATTCAAGGAAAGATTTGAATGATGTTGCATATTGGTGTGTGGATAGTGCATATTTGCTTGTAGAAGCTATCAATGGTGTTGTAGGTGAAATTTGGTGGAGGTGGTTGGTCAGTGGTGAGTCAAATCCCATGAGAGAAGAGATGAGGATGTATGATATTAGGAGGGGAGGATGGTACATGATGGATACAAGTCCACTAGAGGAGAGAAGAATGGAGTGCAGGGTTGTTGGAGGAGGATGGTGAATATTCCAGCGAGATGTTGGAAGAGGAGAAATAAGAAATTATTAGAGGTACCAATTTTAGTATTGGAGTATGTTGCAAGTTGCTTGCAACTTGAAAGAGTAGTTCTACTACTCAACAAACTTTTTACCCGACATGTTTGATGCAGGAGCATCCGAGGGTACTAGTAATCTTGTATCACCAAATTTTATTAAATTTTGGAGTGTAATGTTTTTGTTCGATGTTTTGGTGTATTTAAATGATTTTATTGTCCAAAAATCAAAATTAAATAATTGGACAATTTTAGGTTGCAATTTGTATTGGGAAGTGTGTCAAAATTTATATTTTAATTACCAAATTGCTAAAATTTAAACCTGGGCGTGTGATTCTTAGAGGTTATATATTTTTAGATTTTATTTAATTTTCCCTAATGTTTCAAGTAGGATTGGGATGCCCATGATTTGCTTGCCTAGCAATTTTAAATTTGAATTCCAATTTATGAAATGGGAGATTGAATATGTCGATTGGTGGAGGTCTTCCTTCCTGGAGGTTGTGCAAACATGCATTGGGGAGTCAAAATGTGTAATTCATGAAGATTTTTTTTTTTTCTAGGTAGGGATGTGGGTGGAAGAATTTTTCAGTTGTAAGAGTTAGTGGGGAGAGATCCTAAAAATTAATTTTAGACTTGGTTGTTTTGATTTTTGGTTCTGAAATTAGGGAGGTGAGGAAAGGGGGCGTAGCCTTTCTTGGGAAGAGGTTTCAGACCTTTTGGTTGCAGGTTGGAGGTGTTAATGAGCATAAAATTTGGATGAGGTGTGGTTCAATGTGTAGTTGATTTTATAGCAGAAGGTTGTAGGTAGGAGAAGAATGAAGTTGCAAGAAGAGGGATTGAAGAAGGCATACCAGTTGTTGATTTTGTTGTTTGTTTCAGATTTCTAAGTCTAATTTAGAGTGTTATTTACCATCAGTCTAGAGGGTTTCCATGATTGTATTTCAGTTTGACTTTGAACCTACGCAATCTTGATGATTGTTGAGTACTAGAAAATTGCATGCATATAGTTGATTTTTTTATGTTAAATTCAATTTATTAAATAAATTCTTGTGTGTTGGAAGTGTACATTGAGAGTTGTAGGATCCCTTACACCAGTGGTATCAAATCTCTTGGAGTGATTATTTGGATGGGGTGGCTTCTACTTGCATTAGATTAGAGGAAGAGTGCCTAAATTTTAGGGAAACAATACTATCATAGGTGAGGACCACTTAAGATGTTTCATAAATGTAACATATGAATATATTATGATAAAAATCTTTATGAAATCGCTTGAAGAAAGTGAAAAAAAATGGTATAGGATCTTACTAGATGGTAGCATAGCCTCATGGAATGATTTTGTGAGGATTTTTACATTACAGTATGGAGAGAGGGTTGATCCAAAGTTTGCAATCTATGAGATGACAACTATAAAAGGGGGTAAATGAGGTTGTTGTCAATTTCAACAATAGGTTTATGATGACTATGAGTTAATTTACTCCCCATGTGAAGCCAAATGAATCTATGTGCCTTGTTTATATCGTGGAGCATTTGATGCCAAATTAGGCTATTGTTTGTAGGATAGAAATCCCAAAAAATTAAGGGACTTTTATGCCATAGCTAGCAATATAGAGAGCAACATGAGAGAATTTAGTAAAAGCATTAAAAGAGCTAATGTAAACCTTAAAAAAATAGATTCAAAAATTTTTAACAAACCCCTCATAGCAGAAGATAAAAGTGACAATTTAATGGGAGCTATGAAGGATCTCTCCTACAAGGTTGCATAAAATGAGAAAGGGTTACCTTCTAATAATGTTGCTACTCATTTTCATGAAGGTCATAGATTGCATAACATACCTTACCATTATGATTGGTCTAAGATGTTGAATGCGCAAGACAACTGAGAGGGGGGTGAATCAGTTGTGCCGTAAAACTTCAAAACCCTCACAAACATTCAAATCCACATTAATTCAATTAACCCTTAATCTGTTAGAATGATTGATCACGAAGGCAGATAACAAAAACAAAACCAAATTAGCACCATACACAAAAAAATGCCAGATTTATGTGGAAAACCCAAGAAGGGAAAAACCATGACGAGAATTAGATCACAATATAAAGTAATATCAACATTGAATACAAATGGCTCACTATTGAAGGGCTTGCTGCCAAAAAGAAAGAGAGGCTCATTGCAAAAATAAACAAGAAGATAGAGAAGAGTGTTACAATGAAAATCCATCTCAATGCAACAAAAAATTCCACCATCACATCATCAACACCTTCATAGTCTTATTGAAGAATTGTAGACACCTTTTGCTCACTGCATCTAGTAATCTAACACATGAAAGTTCACACTGCATTGCATAAATTTGTACCTCACAACTTTGCAATTTTCATCATTCACACCACACTTATCTATCTTATTATCCCTCAACAACTCAAATCATATTTATACCATCTTCAACCTTGAAAACATTCTCCAAGGTCGGCTATGCACCTCAACCATACAAATTCAAATTAGGTCGACACAAAAACATTCTCACGGTGGAAAGGAATGAAGGAAGACAACAAAAGACCTTAGCTAGGATCTAAATCTACGCATACACGCCACACCATGCTTCCACAAACACCAAATAAACTTTGTAATTAGTGTAAACACCCAAGGTTGATTGAACCTATGTAAACACCATCAAACATTTAAGTACATGAGTCCTCAAATCCAAGGACGACTCATGCATAACACACCATGCTTAAAAAAATCTAGAATATTCCATAAACACCCTAAAATCCAACAAATTCCTTCATAACAAATTTTACCTAAAGAATGTACACACCCAATACACTCAAATAATTATGTCATACATTATAACTCAAGAAACTGACTTCAAAAGCACCAAACCTCAAAAAAAATCAACTAAAGAAAGATACAAAGACTATCAACACCCTTCCTAATCTGCAAGACCTAAAACCATTATGTGGAGAACTACATAGCAAAAACATTTCTCCTAGATAGCTCTACAATACACAATTCACACACTGGTGAGCACACCTTCTTTTGCACAATGACCCAACACACCAAAATCTAAATGCAACATCTTTGAACACCTCCAATCAACATATCCAAATCACACAAGCAAATATTCAACATGGAAGAAATTTGGAGCCAAACCAAAATGCTACTCTACAACACAAAACACTGCCGCAACACATTGCTTCCTCATTTTATTCAATTTTTCTCAAAAGTACTTGGAAACCAAAAACCAAAGACACATCTTCAACATCTTTAGCACTTCCTCATCACCACCAAGCCAACTGCAACATATCAACTCAACCATACATCCATAGAAAGAAGCTTATCAAAGCAACACTAGAGGTTGACACCAATAACTTACTAATGACAACATAATGCAACTAATCATAGCATCATCAGAGACAACATCAACTCAATACCAAATGCTCACACTCTTGCAACAATATCCTTCTCATACAGTTGAAACCAATGGCAACTCCAAATCTTGTTGACATCAATGACACCAACTGCACATACTTTCAACAATCTCTCCCTTTGTCATTGATGGCAACACATGATGTGAAAAACCATCAACAACAAACACAACTCTGATCATCAATACTCTGCTTCATACCAACTCATTATCTCTTTTCTCCCCCTTACATAACTAACTCATTACTCTGTTTCACATGAATCATTCTCCCCTTTTCTCAACTAAACATTTTTCATATTTCTCTCTCCCCCTTTGACATCAATGGAAAAGGGCATACATATTTGCATCATTCATTCTCCCCCTTTCACCACTGCTCTACATATTCCCCCTTAGGAGAACACACCAAACTGCATCAATCAATAGCCACTACACAATGACAACTTTAATGCATCCTTACTGCAACAACCGATATTTCTACTACCTACTCCCCCTGAAAGGTAGCCATCAACATTAGTCCAGATCAAAGAATGAATCTTGAGATCCATTGGACTGATGCATCTCCTTATGCATCCATTTCAAAGGAGGGGCAATAACCCCCAACTTATTCTAAAGATACTCAAAAGTATCTATAGGAAGAGCCTTAGTAAATATGTCAGCAACCTGATCCTTTATAGGCACATATTCAAGCTTCACTTTATTCTCTACAACCTTTTCTCTCAAAAAGTGATATCAGATAGAGATATGCTTTGTCTTTGAATGCATCACCAAATTCTTTGATATATTGATAGAACTTTTATTATCAAAGAGGATAGAAATTGGTTCATCATATACCACTCTAATATCCTTTAATGTTTTCCTCATCCACAAAACTTGTGTGTAGCAAGATGTTGCAATGTATTCTACTTTTGTAGTAGATAAAGACACTGAATCTTATTTCTTGCTTAGCCATGACACCAATCTTCATCCAAGAAAGAACACACAATCACTTGTACTTTTCATGTCATCTACACAACCAACCCAATCTGCATCTGTGTAAGCACTCAAAGTAAATTCAATATCCTTTGGATACCACAAGCCATGATTCAGAGTGCCCTTCAAGTATTTGAATATCCTCTTCACTGTACAACATGTGAGTCCCTAGGATCTTCTTGAAATCTAGCCATAAGGAAAACTTCATGCATGATATCTGTTCTAATAGCATTTCGATATAGCAATCCTCCAATCATTGATCTATACTTGTTTTGATTAGCCTTAGGAGATTCATCATTATTGCTCAGCTTGCAACTAGTAACCATAGGGGTACATACCGGTTTAGAATCTTCCATTCCAAACTTCTTCAACATTTTCGTGACATTATTTGATTGTGAAATGAAAATACCTTTATCTATTTTATTGATTTGTAGCCCAAGGAAGAAATTCATCTCCCCAAATATTGACATTTCAAATTCTTTTTGTATCTCCTCTACAAATTTCTTAAACATAGATTCATTTCCTCCAAAAATTATGCCATCAACAAACACAACCACAATCAAAATTTGATCTTTTTCAACTTTGAAGTAAAGATTGCTATCTGTGGTACCTTTATTGAATCCTTGTTGTAACAAGTACCTATCTAACCTTGTATACCAAGCTTTGGGAGCTTGCTTCAACCCATATAACACCTTTTTCAATCTGCAAAACATATTCGGTTTATCTGATAACTAAAATCCTTCCGATTGTTCTATGTATACTTCTTCCAATTTACCATTCAAGAAAGCCGACTTCACATCCCTTTGATATACTTTGAAATATTTATGTGTTGAAAAATCCAAAAACATCCTGATAGCTTCCATTCTTGCCACTAGAGTGAATGCTCCTCAAAGTCTATTCCTTCTACTTGTGAGTAGCCTTTACATACAAGCCTTTCCTTGTTTCTTACCACTTCTCTACTCTCATTCAACTTGTTTTGGAATACCCACTTAGTTCCAACCACATTCTTATTTTCTGGTCTTGGGAAAGTTCCCAAGTCTGATTCTTCTCAATCTGCATTAGTTCTTTAATAGTCTTGATCTAATACTCATCCTTGCATGCTTCAATCATTGTTTTAGGTTAAAATTCATAAAGTAAACATAGATTTACTTGTTCTTCAACAACTTTCCTTTTTCTCAGTACACCTTTTCTCTTATCACCAATGATCTATTCTTCAAAATGATTATTCTGCACATACTTAGGAGTTTTAGGAATCTTTTTCGGAGCTTCTTCCTCTTCAATCTGCACTTCATTTTCTTTATCTTTTTCTTCTTCTCTGCAAGAAGACTCACCTGATTCATATCCATCTATCACCACTGAATTCTTCTATAGGTCATCAACCTTGACACTTGCACCCGCATTAATCTTTCTTAGCCTCTTGTTCTAGCATTAGTAAGCTTTACTTTTAGTAGAATATCCAAGAAAGATACCTTCATCGGATTTTGCATCAAACTTTCCTAATTTATCTTCATCTCTTATGATATAGCACTTGCTTCCAAACAGTCTGAAGTATTTGACAGTAGGAATCATTCCATACCATAGTTCATAAGGAGTCTTTGTGTTGTTTTCTCTTGCTTGCACTCTATTAAGTATGTAAACAATAGTATGAATTGCTTCTCTCTAGTAGACTTTGGGTAGATTTGCTTCTTTCATCATTGTCCTTGCAACTTCTTGAACAGTCCTATTTTTTTTTATTTCAACCACTCCATTATGTTGTGGAGTCCTAAGGGAAGATAAATGTCTATTTATTCCATAATTCTCACAAAATATATTGAACTCATTGGAGGCGAACTCTCCACCTCTTCCAGACCTTAAGCATTTGATTTTATATCCATTTCATTTTCAACCATAACTTTGAATGCTTTAAACTTATCTAGGGCTTCTAATTTTTCTTTGAGAAAAGTAACCTATGTCATTCTAGAATAATCATCAATCAATAGCATGAAATATCTGTCAACTTAAAGACTTCTTACTTTGGTAGGACCAAAAATATTTGTATGCACCAATTCCAACAGTCTAGTAGAATATCGTTCTTTGACTTTGAAACTTCTTCTTGCTTGCTTTCCAACTTGACATTCCTTGCAAACAACATTGATAGGCTTTGTAATATTTGGCAGATCTCTCACAACTTGAATTGAACTTATTTTCACTAGGCTATCAAAATTGATGTGACACATTCTTCTATGCCATAGCCAACTCTCATTGATTTGAGTCAAGAAATAATAACCATCAACACCTTTGAGTTGATAGACATTTCCATTTGTCCTTCTTCCAATGGCAATCATAGTTATGAAGGATTTTTTGATCTCATAGCCATCATCCTGAAACATAAGATTGTATCCTTTGCTACACATTTGTACAACACTCAAGAGGTTCTGTCTTAAACCCTTAACATAAAGAACATCATGAGTATTATGATTGCCATAAAAACTGATTGAACCTTGTCCACATATATTAGCAAATGTATCATCACCAAACTTGACAAATCCTCCTTCATATTTTTTAAGTTTAACAAACTTACTCTTGTCACCAATCATGTGATTAGAGCATCTACTGTCAATGATCTAGTAGTTCTTCTCCTGTCTAGCATGAAAAGCAAACACCAAAGTGCCTTTAGTATTAGCACTTGCTTTCAAAGCCCTTTCCTTCACACATCTCTCAGAGTTAGCAAAATTAGTTTCATCTTTTAAAGCCATGAACACGTATTCACCATCCTCATCATTCCCATAATTAGATTCATCATT
Source organism: Sequoiadendron giganteum (assembly GCA_007115665.2). Classification (NCBI taxonomy): domain Eukaryota; kingdom Viridiplantae; phylum Streptophyta; class Pinopsida; order Cupressales; family Cupressaceae; genus Sequoiadendron; species Sequoiadendron giganteum. The sequence continues at coordinate 620,877,166 of CM021106.1, forward strand.
AGATATAATGGCATTGTCTCTAGCATAATATTGTTTCTTAATCATCTTACCTTTGTTCTCCCTATTTTTGGTATTTAAAGCTCTGATTGGATATCTTGAAGCATAATGACCTATATTTCTACAACTGAAACATTTGGAAGGTAACTTACCTCTATACTTTCTAGTACCTTTTTCCATTCTTCTTACAAAGTTAGCTTCCACATCATCAAGATCCTCTTGATTTGATTCCACAAACTTCTCTGATTTTCTAGCCTTAAAAGCAACCTTAACTTTTGCATTACTTGTACCAAATTCTCTCATTTCTAAAGAAGTTAAAGAACCATACAACTGAACTCTGGTATATTGGTTCAAATTTTGTAATTCCTCAATAACATAAACTTTATGACTATAAGATTTAAGAAGAGTTATGAGTACCTTCTTTACCACTTCTTTCATTTCTCCACCAAGACCTCTGATGCCATTGACAACTTCATCCACCTTTTGCAAGTAGCTTGTGATGTTTTCATCTTGAGACATTCGTAGGGTCCCAAACATGATCTTTAGATTCCACATCTTACCTTGCTTGACCTTATCATCTCCTTCATAAATTCTTTCTAACTCTACCCAAATTTCTCTAGCAGTTTTTAGATTCATAACTTTCACCAATTCAGAATTAGCAAGACCACTTAAGAGAGCTTACCATGCTTTACCATTTCATAGGCCTTGATCTCATCATCAGTATTTGGACCATTTATAGGTGTAGTATATCCAATCTCAATAGATTACCAAATTTCAAATCTAAGAGAAACCATAAAATCTTCCATCCTTGTCTTCCAGAATGCATAATGTGATCCATCAAACAAAGAAACAACTTTCTTGTGCATCATCCCAAATATATTTCAAGCGGTTAAGCTTTCTTCCAAGGAGCCTTGCTTTCATACCAATTGTTGAATGCACAAGATAATTGAGAGGGGGGGTGAATTAATTGTGCCTTAAAACTTCTAAACCCTCACAAACATTCAAATCCACATTAATTCAATTAACCCTTAATCTATTAGAATGATTTATCATGAAGGTAGATAACATAAACAAAACCAAATCAACACCATACACAAAGAACCTCCAAATTTACGTGGAAAACCAAAGAAGGGAAAAATCCATAGTGAGGATTAGCTCACAACATAAAGTAATATGAACATTGAATAGAAAGGGCTCATTGTTGAAGGGCTCACTACGCAAAATAAAGAAAGGTGCATTGCCAAAAGCTCACTGCAAAAATAGAAAAGAAGATAGAGAAGAGTGTTATAATGATAAATACATCTCAACACAATAGAAAAGTCCACAACATCATCATCAACACCTTCACAGTCTTACTGAAGAATTGTAGACACCTTCTGCTCACTGCATCCAATAATATAACACATGAAAGCTCATACTCATGCACTATTAGAGTTTGGAGGTAGATTTCTATCAATTAAATACAGGTATAGAAGTATAAATAGGAAAATTAAACACACAAAAATTATGAGCAAGAAGACAACAAAAAGATTTAGCGTGGTTCACCCAAAACTGGGCTACATCCACCAACAGAGGGTACAATATATATTAAACTTCCAACAAATAACCTTTACAAAGCTTGCAACAACTACTGCAACTTGCAACAACACTTTTATCCATAATTTACCATTGTTGTTTTTACACAACCTTTGTTGCGTGTACCCATGACACTTTCTACTTTTTCCAGCCACTAAACTATGAACTTTTGCTAACGTTTTTCACGCCCATCCACCCTCAAAACTCAGAACTGAGTGTTTGTATACCCTCCCATGCATGTCCCATTAATTAGGAACAAAGTGTGGCCATTGGTTTTTACTCATGCACCCAATAAAATTTTTCTTTTGGGTGGTTACATTTACTATTTCCAGCTATCTTATAATTTTGTATTAAATATTGTAACTATTCATTTCCAACATTTAATAATTGTTTGTAACTGTTCTTTTAAATACAAGTGCAACATAAATATTTATTAAGTATAGTAAATTATTTAATAAAAAATAATGACGAATATTTTAATGTCTGAGTCTAATTGGTCTCTATAACACAACAATCTCCCACTTGGAGACAGATAAGACTCCACTCCATACCATCTCCCACTTGGAGACTTATCATAACACCTCTGCCCTTGCAACTCCCATAGGAGATAAACACCTTGGAACCTGATGTTTTATTTTATTTAAATTCAACCATTTAGGCCAACCGAAGCTGAAGAGGAGCTCAAATTTTCCCTTATCACCGCCTTCATAAATATATTCACTAGATTTTCATCAGTATGAATCTTTTCCAGTCTTACTTGTCCATCCTCCAATACTAACCGAATAAAATGATATCCCAACTCTATGTGTTTGGTTTTTGAGTGCAAGGCATAATTATTTGCAAGATGTATAACACTCTAGCTATCCATAAACAAGTAACTTTCATCTTGTTGTTTTCCCAATTCTTCCATGAAAAGTTGCAACCATATCATCTTTTTGCTTGCCTTTGTTGCAGCAACATACTCTGCCTCCGTGGTGGATAAAGCAACCACCTTTTGTAACCGAGAAATCCAACTCACTGTTGTCCCACTAACTGTAAATACATAACATGTGGTACTCCTCCAGTTAGCTATATCCCCTACCAATTTTGAGTCAACATAGCCCCTTAAATCAGTATTAGAGCCTCCAAAACATAAACATTTATTGGATGTACCTTTCAAATACTTGAGAATTCCATTTTATCACATTCCAATGGTCAACTCTGGGATTACTCATATACCTACTAACAATTTCTACAACATGTGCAATATCTAGTCTCGTGCATACCACACGTACATTAAATTACCTACAGCTGAAGCATATGGTACCATGGACATTTTGTCTTCCTCCTATTGTGTCTTTGGACACATATCCTTTTGTCAATTTAAAATGACTAGGCAAAGGTGTGCTGACAACTTTTGCATTTTTCATATGAAATCTTTACAACATCTTTTCAACATAATCAGCCTAAGATAAAAATAATTTTTTGCTTTTCTTATCTCTTGTAATTTTCATACCAAAGATTTTTTTTTCTGCTCCCAAATCCTTCATAGCAAATGAATTTGTTAACTATTGTTTTAACTTCTTAATGTGATCCATGTTAGACCTCACTATGAGCATATCATCAACATATAAACATAAAATAATTAGCTATCATCATCTAACCTCTTAAAAAAACACAATGGTCTGAATTACATTAATTGTAGCCTTGCTCAGCCATACAATTATCAAATTTAATATACCATTTCTAAGGTGTTTGCTTCAAGCCATATAAACTTCTCTTCAATCTGCACACCAATTTCTCTTTACCTTTGACCTAAAATCCTTGTGGTTGTTCCATATATATTTCCTCTTACAAATCACCATGGAGAAAAGCAGTTTTAACATCAAGATGTTCTAAATACAAATCTCTAGCAACCACAATACTTAAAACAATGCGTATAGAAGTCATTTTAACAATCGGAGAAAAAATCTCATCAAAATCTATATTTTTTTTGTGCAAATCCTTTTACAACTAACTTGGATTTAAATATTTTCTTACCTCCATCTTCCTCTTTCAGTCTATAAAACCATTTGTTTGGTAAAGCCTTTTTACCTGCAAGCAACTTGCATAATTCCCAAGTCTAATTTTTCAGCAAGGAGTCCATTTCTTCTTCAATTCCATGTTCCCACTGAACCTTGGCATCCACCTACATAGCTTCATCATAATGTCATGGTTCATTGGCATCGATTAATAAAATAGAATACAAAGAGGGAGAATTTTTTTTCGGAGGTCTACTTATCCTTGAAGATCATCTAACATTCACTGTAGTTTGTGGTATTTTATGTTGCTATTTTTGCAGAGCATGAGGAACCACTGGAACATCATTGCTCGAAGTATCATCCAACACTACATAATCCTTTTCTTTCTTCTCATGCTGCTGCAGTTGATCTTTGTACAACACCTTCTCATTGAATATGACATCCCTGCTTCTTACAATTTTCCGATTTTCAGAATCCCAAAGCCTATAACCAAATTCATCAATGCCATATCCAACAAATATACATTTCTTTGACTTAGCATCAAGCTTGGTTCCATTTTTAGAATCTACATGTGCAAATGCTTCACAGTTGAAGGTCTTGAGAAAAGAATAACTCACCTTCTTACCTGTTCATGCTTCCTCTGGAATACCACATCCCAAAGGATTAGAGGGGCCTCTATTAATTAAATAAATAGTGCTATTAAAAACCTCTACCCACAAGTTTAAAGGCAACCCAACATGCAATCTCATACTCCTTGGACGTTTCATTATTGTCCTATTCATGCGCTCAGCCACTCCATTTTCTTATGGAGTCTTTGGAACCAGTTTTTGCCAACAAATTCGATTAGAGGAATAATAATATTCAAACTCTTTGCTACAATACTCACCACCATTATCAAATTTGGGACATTTTAATCTTTTACCTGTCTCATTCTCAACCAAGTTTCTCCAATTTTTAAATGTTTCAAAAACATCAAATTTATGCCTAGGGAAATACCATACCTTCTAAGTTGCATCATCTATGAATGTAACATAATACTAAAAGCCACCAAGAGAAGATACCTGAGTTGGTCCCCATACATCCATATGCACAAGCTCCAAGTTCTCATATTTCTTTTGCTTCCCATCCTTGAAAAAAATAACCCTATTTTTTTTTCCATACACAACTTTCACAAAAATCCATATTAACACATTTTAGACCTGATAAAACTTTCTTTGAATGAAGCACTTTCATACCTTTTTCACTCATGTGCCCAAGTCTATTATGCCATAGTGTTGTTTCATCCACAAAAAAATGTTTGATTTTCTGCTTGTTGACTTGCATCAAGTGTTCCTAAAACTATTACAAAACCCGCAACAACTGTTGCCAAACTTGCAACAACTGTTGTAGCTATTTTTTCTAGCAACTAAGGCACCTTTTGTAACCTTCCAATTTTTATCACTAAATATAACAACACAACCTTCATCATATAGTTGCCCCGCTGAAATTAAATTTGTTCTTAACCTTGGAACATGCCTTACCTCTTGTAATAGCCAATGATTCCCATTCTGCAACTTAATCTTGATTCTTCCCTTTCCAACAGTCTAACACGGTTCATTATCTCCAAATAAACCAACCCAAAATCCCCTTGGACATAATCAAGAAAATAACTTCTATGGGGCATAACATGAAATGAAGCCCCTGAATCTAACACCCAAGAATCATCAACATTATCAAGGGAAGGAATCAAAGTATCATCATCAGATTTATTGCTTATCACATTTACCTAGATTTAATGCCTTCCTTTTTGTCTCCTTTATTCTTCTGAGACCAACAATATTTCTTTAAATGACCTGGCTTACCACAGTACCAACAATCCTTCTCTTTGGATTGGGACTTCTTGTCCTTCGATTTTCCTCGTGACTTCCCATTACCTCCAAAATTATTTCCTCTCTCCTTTGTTCCACCCCTAAATTCTACATTCAAAACACTACCTGATGTGGATGTACCACTTGAGCTTTTCCTACGAATTTCTTTGCTCAAAATAACACTAATAACATCATCAAATTTTAGAGTATTTGAACCAGAAACAAAATTACTAACCACCATTACCAATCTATTCCATCTTTCAGGCAAAGAACACATAATCAAAAGAGCCCTAACTTCATCAAAGTTTACATTTATAGAAGTTTATTGACTGGTAACTGTATTAAACTCATTTAAATGATCAACAATTGACCCACCTTCTACCATTTCCATATTAAATAAACGCTTCATAAGAAATACCTTATTCAAAGTGGAAGGATTTTCATATAACATCGCTAGGTTCTACATCAAATCTATCGTTGCCTTTGTTGTTGAAATATTAAACACCACCGATTGTGCCAGGCATAAACGAATACTGCCAAGTGCCTTTCTGTCTAGAATATCCTAATCCTCATCAGACATTGCTAACGGTTTCTTGGATTTCCCTTCCAATGTCCACCATAAATCCTTCTGATAGAGATATTCCTCCATCTACATCTTCCATAACTGATAGTTCTGCCCATTAAACTTGTCTACCTTCAATTTACCCTCGTCTGCCATTACTCCAACTCAATCGTGAGACCTTCATGCAAAGAATAACTGAATACAACCCTCTATGATATCACTTGTTAGAGTTTGGAGGTATATTTATATCAATTAGATGTAGATATAGAAATATAAACAAAAAAATTAAACACACAAAAATTATGAACAAGAAGACAACACAAAGATTTAACGTGGTTCACCCAAAACTAGGCTACATCCACCAATAGAGCGTCCAATATATATTAAACTTCCAACAAATAACCTTTACAAATCTTGCAACAACTACTGCAACTTCCAGCAACATTTTTCTCCACGTTTTACCACTATTGTTTTTACATAGCCTTTGCTACGTGTACCCGTGACACTTCTTGTGTTTTTCCAGCCACTAAACTATGAACTTGTGCTAACATTTTTTATGCCTAGTCAACCTCAAAACTTAGAACTGAGTGTTTTTATACCCTCCCACACATGTCCCATTAATTAGGATCAAAGCGTGACCATTGGTTTTTACTCATGCACCCAATAACACTTTTCTTTTGGGCGGTTACATTTACTATTTTCAATCGTCTTATAATTTTGTATTAAATATTGTAATTGTTCATTTCTAGCATTTAATAATTATTTGTAACTTTTTTTTCAAATACAAGTGCAACATAAATATTTATTAAGTGCAACAAATTATTTAATAAAAGATAATGGCGAATATTTTAATGTTTGAGTCTGATTGGTCTCCATAACACAACATGCACTGCATAAATTTGCACCTCAGAACTCTACAATTTGCATCATTTACATCACACTCATCTATCTTATCATCCCTCAACAAATTAACTCATATTTATACCATCTTCAACCTTGAAAACATTCTCCAAGGTTGGCTATGCACCTCAATCGTGCAAATTCAAATTAGGTTGGCACCAAAACATTCCCGTTGTGGAAAGGAATGAAGGCGAGCAAGAACACACCTTAGCTAGGACCTGAATCCACTCATACACATCATGCCATGCTTCCACAAATACCAAAGCAACTTCGCAATAAGTGTGAACAACCAAGGTTGGTAGAACCTATGTAAACACCATCAAACATTTAAGTACACGCTTCCTTAAATCCAAGGATGAATCGTAGATAACACACTGTTAGAGTAAAGGTTTTAACTTAATTATGTTAATTAAGTTGCCTTTATTCCTCTCTTAAGATTTCACTTTAGTTTGCATATTGTGACATTTAATAATTATATTAATTATTAAATGTCTACCTATTAGGGTTTCTTTTAGGGTTGCACAATCTCCTTTCGTAAGGATTCATCATAGTATTTTATTCTCTCTCTGATTAATACATTTTTCAGCTTTCAGAGCACCCTTGCTTTTTTGTTTCGAATGTCTTCTTTTTGTAATAGGTTATTTGCATGCAGGTGATCTTCGGGGTTTGTGAAGTTGGATTTATCAACTTCTACATGGTATCAGAGCTCCAGACCTGCTGCTTCCTATTCGGCTTCTGAAGGTTTTTGGAGCTTCGAGGGTTTAGGGTTTCCCTTCTGATCTAGGGAATCACCTATTTGATCGAAGCATTTTGAGCCCAAATGGACCTTGTCATTGAGTCCGCAGTGGCCCAAAACCCCAAAAATGATTGTTCATTCATCAATTTTGGACAAAGTTGATCGAAGAGGCAAAAAAATTTTGCCAGACAGGCCGTACGACCTCCCCAGGACGATTTACAAGGTCAAAATTGGAAAAAAATTAAAAAAAGAGAGAAAAAAGCGCTTAATTTTTATCACAACCAGTGTAAAGGGGTGCCCCGCCTGGCGGCCACTCATCCATCGCCAAGCGGCCACCAAACCACCACCGCTGCTGGTGGCCTCACCCACCCACCGCTCTGGCATAAGCCCCGCAGGCTACCTCCGCTAGGTTAAGGTCACGTGGGGACTAGGAGCCTGTCCCTAGCCCCTGTCGGCCTCCTTAGCCCCTACAACGATCGTATGAAGGACCAGGGGCTCCGCCACCAAGCTCCAACCGCTAGCCCCCTGGTCGATGATAGGACCAGGGGTCGAAGACTTTAGCCCTCGAGATCTGCAAAGACCTTTTTTTTTTTGCCTTTTTGAGCAACTTGTATGAAATCGGGCGTATTTTTTGCATATGATCTCCGTTTTGTGAAAACGAGATATCACTAGAAATCTGGTTCCAGCGCCGTTCCAGTGGTGTTGGTGATTTTTTTTTTTTTTTTTCCATTTTGCAGTCTTTTTTGCTAGTCAAATTCAGAACTTGTGTTTTTCACTCCTAGAGACGTACCTTTTGCGTCCAAGCTCCATTTTTCGCAAATAAATAGGTGTTGGAAAGGTATTGTAGTGCTCTTTCCAGATCTGCAGTGTATTTCATCAAAAAATTTACTAGGTAAATTTTATTCAGCTTTGTGTGTTTTTACACTTTGCTCAATTACTTGGACATTCTGGCACCTACATGGGTTATGTTTGCGTTGGATGGGTTAGATTAATATGATTTATCATTGCTGAGATCATTAATAGTCTCTGATTTTTTCATTGGAGTGAGTATAATGGGTTTTTCTACTCACCCTTCAGTTGTATTTCTGGATAAGGATAATTATGAGTCATGGGCAAAGGGCATACTTACACATTGTAAGTGGCTCAATATTTTACATTATTTATATGATCTCATACGTGCACTAGACACATCAAGGGGTTTATCTGCATGGGTTATTATTCAAGATCATATTGTAGGGGTTATTGGTTGTAGTGTTGATTTTGACACTTTGTGTGCTTTATCCGAAATTCGTTGTTCTCACACACTTTGGCAACATCTTTGGGAGATTTTTGGAGATTCTAATATCTCTCCATTCACAGAGAATCCTGTTGTAGATTATCTCATTCCTCTTGCAGATGTAGATTTCATACCTTACGATAACCGTACTCTAGAGGAGCTTGAGTATCTTACAGGTCTTGCATGTGTTGACAGTTCAGAGACTTGTATTAATGTTCCCACTCTTCCGATTGAGACTTCATCAACATCTCCTTTTGTTCCTGATTTAGTGCAGTAGAGCATCATACACCTTCCAGACATAGCTACTTTGGACTCTTATGTTGCAGACATATCTTTCTTGTTTGTGGAGTCCTATATTGCGAATTTGGAGGATTATTTTGAGGACATTCATCTCCTCTACCTTGACAGTCAGGTTATCACTGTACGACCACCATTATCAGTGCATTCAGAGGTTGTATTTCAGGATTCTCCACATCAGTTTGGATTTGACATCATTTGTTTCAATTCAGACAGAGAGTTTCTTCAACATCCTATCATGACACACATCTTGAGACAAATTGGTTCATCACTCTTCACAGGGTTTCTTCAACATCGTCCTTTGGATCCGTTTCTTCCCAAGGGGAGGAATATCATTTGCTGCTTCAAGATCTCCTTTTGGATTCTACATCAAGCATCTACCATTGTGACAAGAGTTTCTTCATTGTGGGGGGGCCTTCTTCTCTCTTTCTATTTCTCCTATGAAGACCATTGTATATGTACTTATATGATAGAAGCTGTCTATGGGGGGTATCATGTAATCCACCTCCTATCCTTCTTTTATTAGTACATCATATTCCTTTCTTTGCATTCTATTTTGGGGAGGAGTTTTGTTCCCACTGGGTTTTCTCCTTTACCCCGTTTCATTTAGTTTGCATTGCTTTTGTAAATGGGTACCTGATCAGGCCTAGTTGCTGGGACCCATGTTTCCTTTCATGCATTGTAGTTACCTTTTTTTTTTGCACATGTTTGTAGCTACACTCTTGCTCATCTTAAGGGGGTGTTAGAGTAAAGGTTTTAACTTAATTATGTTAATTAAGTTACCTTTATTCCTCTCTTAAGATTTCACTTTAGTTTGCATATTGTGACATTTAATAATTATATTAATTATTAAATGTCTACCTATTAAGGTTTATTTTAGGGTTGCACAATCTCCTTTCATAAGGATTCATCATTGTATTTTATTCTCTCTTTGATTAATACATTTTCAACTTTCAAAGCACCTTTTCCTTTTTGTCTCCAATGTCTTCTTTTGTGATAGGTTATTTGCACGCAGGTGATCTTCGGGGTTTGTGAAATTGGATTTCACAACTTCTACACACACCATGCTTGAAAACAATCTAGAATATTCCCAAAATACCCTAAAATCCAACAAATTCCTTCACAACAACTTTCACCTAAAGAATGTACACACCCAGTACACTCTAATAATTTTGTCATACATTATAATTGAAGAAATTGACTTCAAAAGCACCAAACCTCAAACAAATTCAACTAAATAAAGATACAAAAACTATCAAAACCCTTCTAGATCCACAAGGCTTGAAAACATTTTATGGAGAATTACAGAGCAAAAAAATTTCTCCTAGACACCTCTGCAATACATAATTCACACACTGGTTAGCACACCTTATTCTGCACAATGATCCAACACACCAAATTTTGAATGCAACACCTTTGAACACCTTTGACCAACATATCCAAACCGCACAAGAAGATCTTCAACATGGAAGAAATGTAGAGCCAAACTAGAATGCTGCTCTACAACACAAAACACCACTGCAACACACTGATCCCTCTTTTTATTCAAATTTTCTCACAAGCACTTGGAAACCAAGCACCAAAGACACAACTTCAACACTTCCTCATCACCACCAAGCCAACTACAACATAGCAACTCAACCATACATCCATAGATAAAATCTTATCAAAGCAACACTAGAGGTTGAAACTACTAACTTACTAATGACAACATGATGCAACTAATCAAAACATAATTAGAGACAACATCAACTCTATACCAACTACTCACACTCTTGCAACAATCTCCTTCTCATATAGTTGGCACTAATGACAACACAAAAGCTTGTTGACATCAATGACAACATCAACTACACATACATGCAACATAAGACATGAAAAAAAGAACAATAAAGTGGTTCCAAAACATGCAAACCAAGGTTACCAAGAGAGGAACACCCCTCAGCCCTTGAGGAAGGATCATGTGAATCTTGAAGAACATTCGTTCAAATGTGATATGTGTTACTTGCTTGATGATCCATCAAAATTGTGTTGTTGCTACAACGCTTATAGAAGATAAATAATCCCAAGAAGAGGATGGTACACTTGAGTACTATGAAGATAATGTGAACCAATTAGATGCATATAAAGAAGATGAATTCTTAATATGATCATGACAACAATCATATTTAGTATGAGTTACCGAACATGGACTTCAATATATTAAAAGAATTGATACAAGAAAGGTACAAGAGAGCTAAACCATCTGATGAATGCATCAAATCTCTCATTGATGCAACTATCTTACAAGTGCAAAGTGATTACTAATTGTTTCTATACCAAATGTGTCAACTGCACAAATAGGCGAAGGAAAATAAAAAAGATAACAATACATAACAAAGTACAACATGGGATGTAGGAAATTCACCAACAAGGAAGAAGATGCATAAGCCATATGTATCCCTACAAAATAAATATGTCCCAAAATATAAGAATGTTGGTATCCCAATCAACAATATTAAACATTCAAATATGACTAAAAATTATGAGAAACATAATCAAGCCAAGGAAGTAACAAATGAAAAATAAATAGTTATTAAAAATGTTGGGAATGCATAAAGCATAAAGTAAGTTTATTTTAATAATCAGGTGATGTCTTTCATCCTTGACACTAATGTTGTGACCATTCCATTATCAACCCCTTTACCAACATATTAGCTAATAGATATGGCTCAAGCATTGCATCAAATGAAGGTCAAAGTGCTAGTTAGGGAACTACTTAAGATCCTTGAACATAGAGTAAATGTATTGCTATATTAATCCTCCTACTCTTTTTTTATCAACTTAATGAAGCTTCTAGCAATCCTAAGGAAGACACTAATGAAGCTAATGTCCAAAATCACTTGAGATTTTCTTGGGAACTACATATATTAGTAACCAATAGATAATCAATCTATTTTATACCTCTACTAATTAAAGGTCAGCTGGTACATAATTGTATTTTAGATTTTGGAGCATCTAACAATATGCTACCTCTAGAAGTCATGAACTAGTTGGGATTGCATATTTTGATATTTTATGACAAGTGTTTTACCATGAATTCTTGATAATTAAATGATGTAAAAGTGAAAATTTCCACATACCCAAGGAAATGCTTCTCGATGGATATCATAATTGTTGTTTGTCTAGTTAAATGGGGTATACTTCTGTCCAAAAATGGGTAACTTCAATTGGTGGTAGCATCCAAACAGATTTGTTTTATGCTACCATACCACTACAAGGAAAAGAAGTACAATAACATAGTGAAAATAAGATGCTCCACATTGTGGAGAATCCAAATAAAGAAAAGAATGAAATATGTTTGACATGGAATCAGGCTATTTCATTAGATACTATGATGATGATTTTGAGAAGTAGGTTGACCTTGATTTATTTCCCCCACGTCAATATCTTGAGTGATGACATTTGGAATATGCATTTCGATGGTGCCTATTCAAGAGAAGGAAATGATTTAAGAACTATATTTGATGTCATGTAATGGAACAAATTATAAGTTCACCTTCAAGTTGAACTTTGAGTGTACTGATAATGTGACTAAAAATGAGGCTTTATTGCTTGGATTAAATGTGGTATCAAGATATGGGATCAAATGCCTAAGAGTCAATGATGATTCAAAAGTTGTGGTATCTCAAGTAAAAGGCACATGTGCTACTAAGGAGAAGATGTTAAAAATGTATAGTAATGTTGTATGGAATACTATTGAGGTGTTTGATGCATTTAACATCAAATGGGTTGAAAGTTAAAATAATGTAATAGTTGATGCCTTTGTTATATTAGCTTCAATATTTGACACTACCCTAACATCTATTAAAAATATGACATTGAAGTTCTTACTAGGTTCAACATTTCTAATACTATCTATAGTTGGTACGTCTTTAATGATGATTGATAGATTTATAGTTTCTTGAATTGCATTAGGCACTTCAAATATTAGTTGATTGATTGGAAACCCATAGTGGAAGAAGATGGAAAATAGACTCTCCTTGGAAATAAAACTATACATTTTACAACAAATACCATTCCAAGAGGGCTTGTGGAATTAGAGAGAATGTTTGATCATTTTGATTATTATAAAATAAGAAGTGAGGAACATATAGGTGTGAACTTGGGAACTGAATCAACCCCCATGATGATCTACCTTAGCAAAGGTTTAAAACCAATAGAGAAGAAAATGCTAATAGCATTATTAAAAAGGTATTAAAAAATGATTTACTTGTTCTTATGATGAATTGAAGGCTTATAGAGATGATTTTTTCCAACACACCATTCCTATGGAGCCTAGTACTAATCCCTTTAGGTAGAAGCATCATCCCATTAACCTTACTCTCATCCCTCAAATGTAGAGTTGATGAAGTTGAAAGGAGGTTTAATCAAACTAATCAGGCACTTAGAGTGGGTTTCAAACTTGATTCTTGGGAGAGAAAAAATATGGAGATATGAAGATATTTGTGGATTTTAGAAACATGAATATCAAATCCCTCTAGATGAAATATTTTACCCTTCTCCTTTGTTGGCGTTTCAATTAGCACCTCTGGAGTTCTTATTGGAAACATATAGCTATTGCAGAGTGTGTAGTAATTGCTCTTCGAATTAGGAGAGGAAGCTCCCTCTTTTTGTCGATGTTTGCATAAAAAGTACAATAAACTAATGTTCCTATCTTTTTACTCAGCGCGGAACACAAGGGTGCATAAACACAATGTGTTGCAGCTAAGGTTTTCTCTAGTTTATGCAGATCTTAGCTACAACTAGGCTAACTTTTAATCTATCCTATCCCCTCTAGATAAATAGAGCAAGAGAATATAGGAGCAGGAATGTAATGGTTTGATCACTTAGACAAATGTTTCTCCCAGAATGCATCCGAAGGCTCTAAACTTCCAGATTTATACCGAAATAGAATCCACACAAGCAATATTCAAACGATAGGCTAGATCTCAAGATTCCCAAGGAGGCACTATGTCCTTTCTGAGGTGTAGGCTGAAAAATAGACTACTAGAAACAATGAAGGATGATAATCTTTCTCCCTAAATTCCCAAGGAGAGGCAATGCTCTTTTCGAAGTGCAGATCGAAAGACAAATTATTAAGAACAACATATAATGATAAATTCCAATACTTTTAGATCAAAGGCAAGGTAGCTCTTTTGATTTATTATCTCAATATTCCATCAAAGATTACACTTTGGGACAACAATGTGTGTCAAAGAGACAATCACACATGAAGTGATCAAACCAAGAATACATGAACATGGATTGAACACACCTATCTGAATAAGAACACAAGTTGTACTTAGTGTTTCCATATCACAAATACGATTCAAGAACATATACTAAGTGAACAAAGTTGAAGGCTTATGAGCTCAACGTTTTGCTGCCGTGAAGTAAAGTTACAAAATTATGAGCAAAGGCTCTTATTTATAGAAGCTCAAAGGAGTAGGCAACCTTAAAATCTCCTTGAGTTAACAATGAGTTCTTGCCAATTTGCAAGATTTTTTCCTATGTCTAAATGAAGGTGACCTAACAGTTAACTGGAAAGTCTACTTTAGTTAATTGATTCTAAACTAAAAGTTAAATCCAATGTACAAAGTGCCTCCAAAATAGAGATCCACAATTAGTGGAGATAGACATGCATGATCAATGGGATAGTGAGTTAACTTGGAAATACGCATCAAGTTAACTCCCATTTGCCATAAATGCTATTTTGGAGGGTAGGATGTCCCAACTGGGTGTTTTACATCACATCACCACTAGTCAACAGTTTCTCTAACCAATTGTTGACTTCTTCTACCTTCAGACAATAAATGCTCCATAGGATGATGATGTGTCGCTTCAACATCTCTTCAACACTCACAATCTGCTGCTGATATTCAATGGTCTTGGCAACTACATCATCTAGCCTTGTTGTCATGGCTGCAATCTTACTCAACTCATGACTAGCAGGGTCACTGCAGAAATTGCTATAGATGAGGTCCTGAAACTGTTTTTGTACCTTAGCTAGCTCAATGTATGCACCTCCTTCGTGCTGATAAAGGCAAGGGATGGATGTTACCAATGTTCTTACAAACTTGATAACGCTTGCTACAATCTGTTGGTACTCAATCAATTCCACAAAGATGGTATCATAGGCTTTCACCTTGTATACCAGTTGTTCTTTCCAAGCAAAAAGATGTTGCTTGTTTTGTTCTATGGTAACTGAATTGTACACCATTTCTAAGTCAGAGAAAGTGATCTCATCCCCAGGCCTCTTCTCTACCGCCTCTTGTTGAATCTCTGCACAAAGGTCGTGGGCTCTGTATCTTAACTAATACAACTCTGCAAGTATACATTGACCTCTGATGATGAATTCTTCCACCTGATTTCTCAAGTGTTTTCCATATAGGATCAGCTGTTTCGCAGGGAGGTCTAGCATCTCTCAAGGAAAGGCAGGGATATTTGGTGTACCATGTATCAAGATATATATATATATAACCTCAACTGCTGGTTTTCATCCTTTAAGGCTGCTTTGTCTTTGTCATCCTTTTCCATTCTTTCCTTGATGCTTACTAATGCAACTTCAAGGAGATCTGCCTCCACCTGATGAGTGGTTTTACTGAGGTCGACTTTCAACAAGGTGAATTCATTAACCTCTACCTCATGTGCATTCCTGTCTTCAGGTGGCACAACTGTCTCTATGACAATTTCATTGTCAACATTCTTTCCTATGTGGATTTGTTTCTTCAACTTTTTTATTAGCATGTCTTGAGGGACATGGTCAAACTCTGTGAAGTCTAGCTAGTAGGATGGTCTCTTTCTTTTCCTTCCTAGGAGATTCTCAATCCAAGAGGTATCTTGACTAACCTTGCTGGAAGGATGGATGATATGGCGCTGAATGCTTGACAAATGGGATTTTGTTGTAGTGTCTTGTGGTGGCGAATCCAAGTCAATGGGGACTAGTGATTGATGTGATGGTGGCGAAGTGGGAGGTTCTGCTTCCACCTCTGGTACTACATCGAATGTGATTGCTTCCATTATCAGTTCAATCTCAGCTGTAATTGTCTCAATTACTGACTCAGCTGCCACTATTTCTATGATTGGCTTAGCTATGTATGTGGCTGTCTCCACATGCACTTCTTGCTGATTTGTATCAACAATTTGTATTCTTCCCCTTGTGTGCCAGGTCATTCGGGCTCCTCTAGGAGGATTACTCCATTGTTTTTTCTTGGGCTTCTTCCTTGACATGGAAGGTAGTGAAGGATGAACCGGTGGTGGCTCTATGTGGGGAATTACTACCTTCCTTGTCTTCTTGTTGTCCAAGTATAGTTGGTTGTTTCTAACAACCCTACTTGTCCTTTCCGCAATAGACGTACTTTCCTTGGCATACCAATCCACTTTTCCAAGTGGTTGTGATTCAACCTGATCTACGAAGAATGAAGGAAGAATAACTTCCCCATCATTATCGGATAGGACTTCCACGTCCTCTGACATGAAGTCAAAAATTTGTGGAAGTCTAAACCAGCTGTAATTGTGTCTTCGTACATCAAACTCATCTTCACAGTTGACCCAATAGTCCTCCATGGAAGACTCATGTGAAGATTTTTTCTCAAGGTGTGTTGCATAGTGACCCCAAGGATCATACAACTGTCTCTCGATGAGATACTTAATATTAAGTGTCACCATTTTGTGGTCTATGGCCTTGGCATCAACTGTTGTCTTGCACCTGTAAAGTCCCATCTCAAAAGGAAAGTTTGCGACCATCTTGTGTTTGTTGCGTAGATGAGAATGTACCTCAGATAACTGCAGCAAGAATTCCACGAAGACCACCCTATCTGAAGGATAGCGGGGTAACATGGCAGGATGACCCTTGTATCCATATACGCGTATGTAGGTGAAGGTGGGGAACTGGATGAACCAATCCACCCAATCCATCATTGCCTCCTTGGCAGCTGGTGATATGCGTATATGCATCTCATGGTCGAGATCTCTCACGGTGTGCACTAGGAAGAGCATTTTTTCGCTTGAAATGCCTTTCTGCTTGTGTGAACTCAAGTTACAGGAAATGCACATGGACCTTTTGCACACCCAAAGTTCCCACTGTATTTAGTGCTCTGAACTAGCCTTGGAAGGTAATCAAATATACAAGATATGAGCACATGTGAAACCTGTGAGCCTCTAAGAATTCGGTCATCTACTTGTGGAAAGTATCACTGATGAGGGTGGGCCAGTCATAATGTTCTTTGTTGCTTACAATTTTGGCGATGATGTAGTACATCCATGACTGAAATTTGTTCACCTCCTCTTGACCAGTGATACAGTTGAGTAGAGTGATCATCACTGCGTACTCATCCTTGAACTCTCCACGCCCTACATTCTTGGGCAAGTTGGCCTTTTTTGTTTTAAGTCATTTTTTGACCATTGTCTTCTGACACTTGTCTTTTGATGTATCGAATGCCTTTTTGCATTCTCTCATAGATATGACCACATTTGTCACACATGGTGGAATGACAAAGCACCTTTCAATATCCCTTGGCTTGAGGCTGCATATCACTCACCCATCCATTGAACAAATCTCTCGTGTGGTAGGATTGTAATGCTTAATACAAGCTATTATGGATTCTACGCTCTATGTTGTGATGGGGATTGATGTTGCCTCAAGCAATATGGATTGCTCAATATTTTGTAATGTGCATTGGTCTATGTCTTCCAACCTTTCTTTGTCGACTTCTAGGTGTACCTGATGCAGATCGGTGTCTATCGTTTTCAGGAAGGTGCGAACCAAGACTGTTTTGGCCTTGTATTCGAATTGGGAGAACTGCATCCTGAAAAACTTAAAGATTGACTATGCACATGATGCTATTCGGGCAACTTTTTCAGTGACTACTAAAAATAGCCTTATCGGGGCAACTTTTTATGAAAAATTCTGAGACGTGGGTTTTGTTGAGAATGATGTGCTAATCATATCCAAAAGGTCAAATATGTGAATATTCATTGTTTTTTTGGACATGCAAGAAGATCTAAGACAAGAATAGAGTAAAAAGACAAGCATAATTTTTGGAAGTTATCATCTGCCTCTTTGGATCTATTGGAAAATTATGCTTGAACATGCAACCTCTGATAAATTTTCCCTCTGTGCAATCGATCTTCAAAAATATGAAGATCAATGAAACCCCCTTTGTCAGATCTTCAAAAGACGTCTTGGAAAGAAAATAATTGTTCTTGGCTTCAACTTGCAAAGAAAGATGTTGAATTATAATGCCTAGGCTTGATATATAGTGATTGATGTTTAATGCATCAATTTTGGGTGCCAACACATGATGGAGGGGTCTTTCAGCTTGATTTGGAGTTCACAACACTGATTTCCACTCATTTTGGGACGTTATAGCCATGCAAAGGCTTTCAAAACAGTCAACTTGAATCAATTGAGCCTTATTTTGACTTTAGGCGTCCTTTTGGAGAGTTGAACACTTTTTTATCATTTTTTTGTGATGAAATGCCTTCATTTGATCCTTGATTCTGGTTGCTTAGTTGATCTTGAAGTGTTGTTGATAAATCCACTATTGAGAGGAAACAACTCTGATAAAGTGTGCTTGGGAGCTACAAAGGTCAAAACTTGAGTCTGATGCTTCTGATTCTTGGGCGCCTTTTCCCAAGAAGGTGCTTTTTTTCCACCAGACTTAGTCAATTTTCTTTAGTGTTCTTCAATTCCTCTAGTTTTACCTCCCGTGTTCTGATCTGAGATCACCTATGACTGATGATTCTGGTGATCTTGCTAAATCATGGGATGGATAACTAGTTCAGTCTCAAAGAGGATTACTGGCTTTGCAAATCCTGAAGTTTGATTTAGGTGCCTCAAAAGCTTGGGCGCCTCAAAACCTTCACGAACGGCCCCAATTCGATCTTTGTTGTTAGATGTTTGATTTGTCTGTTGTATTTGTTGATGGTGTCATTGTTGAGAT
The DNA here is from genome assembly GCA_007115665.2 of Sequoiadendron giganteum. Classification (NCBI taxonomy): domain Eukaryota; kingdom Viridiplantae; phylum Streptophyta; class Pinopsida; order Cupressales; family Cupressaceae; genus Sequoiadendron; species Sequoiadendron giganteum. The sequence continues at coordinate 620,896,321 of CM021106.1, forward strand.
TGATCAAAATGGAGGAGGTCATCTTGGAGGTTATTGAGCTTGCAGACTGCATCTAATTGCCCAAAAAGCTAAGCACCTATTTCTAGGAAGATGCATTTTCCTTGACACAAGCAATTTTTTCATGTCTTTCATCTTGCCTTTACCTTTGGTGTTTTCTACTTGATCTTCTGCGAACACCTGACATGTCCTGTGAACTTGCAGCTGGATTGATCACGAAGCTGAGAGAGTGTTGAACAAATGCCTTGTAGAAAGCAGTTGTTGAAAACCTCATCAGGTGACTCAAAATGAAGGGCGCCGTTGCCCAGCAGGGGCACTTTTGCCTTGATATGCACTGATTTAGCCTCCATTTTGCATGCTCTAATGATCAACAAATGTTGTCGTTTGATGTGTCTCGCAGGCTAGCGAACAAGTTCGTTGCAAAGCTGAGCTAATGCTGGGGAGATCACCTGAAGACAAGTTTGCTCAAAACTAACATATGGATCATCTTGTTCTTGGGCGCCCTTGGTTAGCAGGGGCGCTTTTTCCCATGTTTGATTGCCATTTTTGATAGTACTTGCTTGCGACGTCTCTTGACTTCACTTACGTTTGTCGGTGATAGATGAATTAGATGTCCTTGCTTGACGATGTGTCAGAAAGCCTTTACCTTTGGTGTTTTCTGCTTGATCTTCTTTTGCGAACGCCTAACAGGTCCTGTGCACTTGCAACTAGATTGATTGTGAAGCTAAGAGAGTGTTGAACAAATGCCTTGTAGAAAGCAGTTGTTGAAAACCTCATCAAGCGACTCAAAATGAAGGGTGCCCCTAGCCAAAAGGGGTGCTTTTGTCTTGATATGCACTGATTTAGCCTCCATTTTGCATGCTCTAACGATCAACAGTTGTTGTCATTTGATGTGTCTCGCAAGCTGGCGAATAGGTTCGTTGCAAAGCTGAGTTGATGTCGGGGAGATCACTTGAAGACAAGTTTTCTCAAAACTAACATCTGGATCATCTTGTTCTTGGGCACCCCTGGCTAGCAGGGGCACTTTTTCCCATGTTTGACTGCCATTTTTTTATAGTACTTGCTTGCAATGTCTCTTGACTTCGCTTACGTTTGTCGATGATCGATGAATCAAATGCCCTTCCTTGATGATGTGTCGGAAAGCTAGCAAAAACACGAAGGAGATGACTGGCTTTGTGAAAGCTGATGACTGTCTTTGAACTTTTGAATTCAAGGGTGCCCCTAGCCAGTAGGGGTGTTTTTAGGTGCAGTTCCATCATTTCCTATGAAAATCTTCATCTCTTTGTGTTTTACGTTCGTCGTGTAGCTTGTCTGGTTTGAGTAGGTTGTTGATGACGTAGATGCGTGCATCCATGCAATCACCTTCATCATGTTGCGTATACGGGTGTTTGGAAAAATGACTAAGGCATTCAACTGCACAACCTCCTTGGTAGCAAGGTGTGCATTTTCCAGACAATCAATATTCATCATTTTTCACTTTTAAAAATCCCCTTTGTCGTAGAGCATCTTTTCGAGCATTTTCGCCATGGATTCATCGTTGAAGCTTTTGAGGGTTAGATTTCACCACCTGGTACTGGCCATTCTTCCATTGATGGTTGCGGAGGTCCTAGCTTTCTTCCTAAAAAATGAAAATAGACCCACCAGAGGAAAGGTCCTATTTTTTAGGCTTTTCCTAAAAACAGGAGTTTGAAACCCTAATTTTCAAATTTTCAAAAATTTGTAAGCATCTTCCTTGACACAAACCCACAAAAACCCTATGTTTTGTTCGACCTACAAAATTCTTTTGACAACAATTTTGCATGATTTGAATCATTTTAAGCAAAATGCCTTATCGAAGCAAAAATTTATTATGGGTACAACATCCTTTTTACTTGTTTTTTAAATAGTTTTCAAGCAAGTTGTAATAGTGCCTATTTTAAATATATGACAAATATTTCTCGTCACATGTATTTTTAACGAAGCACTCATTGTGAGAAGAATACAAGAATTGTCATCCATGTTTGTATTCTTTGAATGTTTAAAATATTTACTTTTCATTTTAATTGCTTGTTTACTATTTACATGCATCCTCATTGTAGTTTACATGCATATCAAAGTGGAGGAAAAATCTAATGATGAAAATCATATACTCAATGACATTTCCCCTTATGTTTTGGGTCCATTTCCACTAAATTGTGATTTATATAAAAGTCTTCAAATGACATATTATTGCATTAGCTTTAGCTGATGGCCTAGGAACCAATCTTGATTCAAATTGAACCTTTCACCTTTTTTTCACTAGTCATTGTGAGTTGAATTAATGCATCTGTGTGTAAATTTGTGTTATAAACACATTCGACATTCATTTAAAATCATGTTAAGTGTCCTACTCTATTTACACACCATCATAACAATATCATTGAGCATCCTAATTGCATTATCAATCTACATTATCATCCTAGGCATATCATGCTTACATGTCTTCAATATTTGTTCATTGTTGTTAAATTGGTCCACTCATGGGCTTGACAAAAGGAGAACAAATGCTAGCATATAAGGTTCTTGAATGGTGTCTTTGGACACCACCTCGTTTAGACATAGACACATCAAGTTGAGGCACATCAATACATTTGTAAATTTTATGTCAATTCATTTCCATTGGTCAAGTTCATTTCTATAGCACAAGTTGACTTCCACAAGTGTAAATTTCAATTTCATAGGCATAGATATGAACTAGAGCAAAATACAATCAATTTACAAACCTTGAGATGTTCATCCAACAAGGCCTTATTTGTCTACATATCAACAAATTCATTCCTAATATCTTCAACAATATATTTCTCCATTCTCAACATTTTTTCCCTTCTTGATGAGTAGACATGGAGTATAATTTAAAATGTTGATTAAAAAACACCTAGACAAATTTTACAAGAAACGCTCACATTCAATATATTCTTTTATTCGAATTTTAAGCTAAGTATCATATTTAGTTTAATTAAATTGCATAAATTTAATTCTAGTTTTTTTGTTCCAATCTCAACTCTTTCTCTCAAGATAGATTTTACTTATTATTGTAATTTAACTAACATAGATATCTTAAATACATCTATTTATAAGACACCAAGGGATATGAATCTCTAGGTACCTATATTAAAGCTATTATTTAGGATGAATAAGCAACTTGAAATCATATCTTAACATCTTTTAAATAAATGCATTTAAGATAACTATACTAATATAATTACAAATTTCGTTTTAATTTTATAATATCAATATTTTTAATATTTTTAAATCAACAGATATTTTTATAAGTAACTTAAAAAACATATTGCTAGTTTGTTTAGTTAAGAGCTCCTGAATTTATCTGACAGATGTTAATTCCTCTTAACAAATTTATTTAGTTTGTATAATTAAATAACACCTCTTACATATTTAGTGAGTTATTTCCCCTTTAACAAATAACGAATATATTTAATGAGTTATTTATGTGAGGTGTTATTTTCCCTTAATAAATATTAATGTTCTCTTTATTTAATTAAAATTTTATGATATAAATTCACTGAAAACAATTTCAAATAGAAATTAAATGCAAATAAATACACAATTTTTTTTAAGAAGATTGTCCTTAGGGCTTTTTAAATGGGTTTAGAATTTTATAAACCCTGAAGCATTAGTAATGTTAGGCTATTAAATTGCTGCAAAGAACACAAATAATTCAAGGTAAATCATCTATAAATCCCTCAAGTAAATCAAAACAACACACCAGAGCCTACCCATCTTTCAAGGCATGGTCAACAGCTACACCAGACAATGGCAATAGATAACACAGACGAAACAATGTGTGCAACGAACAGGTGGGAAGTAACAGCAAATTCAATATACAATTTACATGACATCGTGAAAACATCAACTTTATTCCTCCTGCATGTGTCCACCACCAACTTATTTCTCTGTAATTCCACTCAACAATGCAAACTGACATTGTTGTGCATCAGTAACGGTCATCCGAAGAAAGATGCAACACACCCAAATGTAGTGATTTTGGTTTACTTGGGCAGCAACGAAGCCTATGCCATGCATTGGCACGGGTGCTTTCTGATTACTAAATAGCACCTTCCATTATAAATATGCTTGCACATCTATCCAATTATTAAAAGTTAAACCTTGCATCCATAAGTTCAGAGAGAACATTTGGAACATCAATAAACTGTTTAATAAGGGTGTTCGAACTATTCCATGAATGTTTTGTTTGTATTGTATTATATCTTTCCTCAAAAATGTTTAATAAGGGTGTTGAACTATTCCATGAATGTTTTGTTTGTATTGTATTATATCTTTCCTCAAAGATGTTTTAAGGTTATACAGAATAATAGAACCATCTTCTGAATTTGTTTTATTATTTTATATAAATTATGAAAAAATCCTTGAGATCTCTCACCCTCCCACCATTTTGTCTTTAGATTAAAATGCTTCTTATGCAAAACCATATTAAACTGAATATAAATGATCTCAAAGAAATCAGTCTTCAGTACATATCTGTCATTGATGGATCTGTCATTAATGATTACAAAATTAAATACGATGGATAGTCTACCATATATTGCTTGCTGCATATGTATATGTTACTCACCTGATACAATCAAAGCTTCAAGGATTCTTTGTGCACGAATCCAAAGTGAGTATGAAAAAGCCTCTTCCTTCTTAGGCTATGAAAAGTCAACCAGAGAGAACAAATAATTATCACATTCACCAGATGGCAGCTACAAATAAGAGAAAACAATTGTTTTATCACTGCTAAACTTCATCACGACTTTATAACTCGTGAATTTGAAAGGAGATTAAACATTCTCATCCTTTTCTTAATCACTACCTAATATCTACTTGTTAGAATCGGTATTATAGGTTTTAAAATGTACATACATGTGCTTTATGGGGAAGACGGGTGAGGTATTTCATGTCATTTAAGATTTTAGAAATGTTAAGCCTCAGGACCTTGAAACCTTAACGAATGAAAAGTCTGTAAACAATCGTCTTTAAAAACTAACTGGGTGTTCCAGGAATATAACAGCAATAAATTCAGAAAACATGTCAATTATATTTGTACAATAAATTCAAAACACAATCTCTTTCTCATGTTTTAACTGTCGGCCTTATAAGACCCATGCCTGAACCACTTCCAACATGTTTGAAATCTGTTGCCTCTAAATTATCCCCGTGTCCAGAAAATCCAGTGCCTCCTTTCTCCAGGGCAATCAAATGTTTTTCCTTGCAGCTCTTGTTGCAGACAAAACAAACTTTATCCACCGCAACAAATTTTTCTGCACACTTTTTGCAGTAAATGTGACCACATGTGCTGATTGCCATCAATGCATGTCTGTTAGTTAATGTATCTTTGCAGCTGGGACAAATATGACTGGCGCCCAAAGCCTCAGATTGCTTCTCATGCTTATCCTTAGTGAAAATAACTGGGAAAAGAGATTTCAGCCTTAGCTTCTCTTTACCTTCTGGGCAAATTGTATCAATTGAAGGTGCTTCAATTTTCACAGGTGCATCAGGCGTTGCAGAAGGCAACCAAAATGCTTTCATTGTCCGAAGAGCTTCCTCTTCAAATGAGGTCACTTTAACACTATTAGCCCCATGAAAACTACTTTTATCTCGAACATAGTTCTTGTCATTATACTGAGGTACTGCACCATTGTTTTGCTGATCAAATGCATCAAGTTCCTGCTGCCTCTTCAACATCAATCTCTCTTCTTCTTCTTCTTTTTCTTGCTTCTGCTGTTCAGCATAACTCACGAGCTTCCTGTAAAAAACACATTGCATTGTATGAGGTTCCAGCACCTACACAGACTTTTGTCACCAGTTTTAGATAGCAACTCAAAAAGATACCAAAACCTTTGGTATTTGGAAGTACAATCACTAAAACTACAAAAAATTGAAAAAAAATAGACAAAGAAAACATTAACAGAACAAAATTTATATCCAAATTTACTGCAACCCAATCACATTTTCTGTGGAGCATAACTCATAAGCTTCCTGTAAAAATATGCATTAAATTCAACAAGGTTTGAGCATCAGACACAAACTTCTGATAACAGTTTTACAAAGATACATAAAGAAATATCATGATCCTTGCTTATTTGTACCTGAAGCAAATACAACCCCTATTTATACAAAAAATAGGTAGGAAAAGATTCAGAACAGAATTTATCTTCAACATTCACTACAACCCGAACATAATACTTATATATTCACTACTAACCACACTTAATGTGTAATGGGCACACCAATAGAGATTTGAGCAGGAGCTGGTGGTGACTACCACGAGTAACCAGAATGATCAGCACAAGGTGTGGGTCACACAAATCCCAAGCTAAGTCTACAACGTTCAAACTTGACAACAACAAAGATTAGAAGATCTGGCAGTTTGCTATCACTTTTGTAAACAATAGCAACAACTTTCTCTAGTGCTCCATTGACAAGACTGTAGCATCCCATCAATTTGAACTTGAAGTGAGCATAACTTGGTGGCCAATGCACAAGAGCACCATGCAAGGTAGTTGCTCCTCCTTGGCGACTGGAAGAGGATCTCACTCTCATTTAATCTGCATTACATCATGCAACTGGCATCCCGAAAGACTTTAGAAAGGGTATTGTAGATGAGCACAAATTCTAAATCAGAAAATTGCAAAATACAACCTCCAATATTGTGTCCTTAAGTATCAGGTATGAGGAGCATCAAGACTATAGGTCACCTCAAGGAACTTCATTTGCTTTTATGTATTTCTCCTTTGTTTGATCACTAGAATTATCATCCAGCTTACTTTCATAACAGAATTGTGATCGAAGTAATTGATAATCTCCTTCCATAACAGTTATTGTCCACATTGCTTTACAAATTAAACTAATGCAAACATTAAAATCCCGGTGTTACAGTCCATTCAAGCCTGTTTAATATTGACCAATCAAGCTAGCACCTGGCTCATATTTAAATGCTCTTCTGCTATTCTTCGATACACAGAAAAAATAACTTTATTAAATTAACAATATTTCCTCCTTCACTTTCTCTTTTACCTATATTTTGTGTAAGAGCTGGACCAACCGGGGTAGCTAAGCTGCTGCCATTGATATCATTTTTATCCACTGTCACAGGCTTATTCTTTCACGACTTTCGGTTTCCAAATTTACACAGGCTCTTCTCCTTGTCGGCAACTCCCTCCAGATTATGTGAGGACTGAAAACATCAAGCTCAGAACACCCTCACTAAGAAGAGAGCTCAAGCATTAGCAAAAGATTTCTTGACAAAGGACAAGACCTGTCTAAAGCATGTGGAAGTTGCAGCTCAATTCACTGATATATAACAAATGAAAAAGGGCTTGAGGGAGAAAGGGCGGCTATGGAAATAATTTACCACAGATTTGACAAGTAGAAATTAAGAACTTATTTTATAAGAAGCTAAGATGTAGTAAGTCCAATGGAAATGAAACTAGAAACAATATATTTACTAGCAATCGCACTTAATGTGCAACAGGCACACTGATAAAGATTTTGGGTAGGAGTTAGCAGCAACTACCTTGAGTAACCCGAATGATCAACATAAGATGTGGTCGGTCATTCAAATCCCAAGGTGAGTCTACAACGTTCAAGCTTGCCACAACAAATATTAGAAGATCTGGCAGTTTGCTATCACTTTTGTAAACAATAGCAACAACTTTCCCTATGGTCCATTGACAAGACCTGCAACAACCCATAAATTTGAAATGAACATAATTTGGTGGCTGATGCACAAGAGCACCATGTGAGGTAACATTTTAAAGAAAAATGCTAAAACCCACTCAAAAGGTATAAATGGGAGAATTGTCATCCTAAATTCAGCATATTGCATTTGCTTTTTAAAATTTAGCTGCTTTTAGTTGTTCAAGTTAAAAATAGCCATCCCCCTGACCGTCCAAAAAATTTGCAGAGTTTTCACCATCCCTGAAACTGCATCCTTGTGTCCCCGCATACCCCCATTCCAGAAACTTTAACAAACACTACTAAATCCAGCCAATCTAACCCAAATATTCTTGGATACAAACCATAGTAGCATTCCGTTTACATGGCATTGGTGCAGCATGGCAAATGTGTAAATGGAATTCAATTACCTGGGTTTAAAATGGGAAAAACCTGCAAAATTTTGAAAGGAAAAAAAATATAATATTTGTAAAAATAAATAAAATCTTGATTTTTGTTATATCATATCAGATACGGTGCATAGAGATTAGAAATAAATAAAATTAATTATTCCAATTATAGAAGAAGGGAATGGTTTTTTAAAATGAATGGGTGCAACTCTCTACAATGGCAGACTATGTTCCTCTACTCTGTATTCTCCCACAGACCTAGCTTCAGCCTCCAAACTTCTGCCTCTGCATTACCATCTGTGACAATGGTGATTCGAAATTCCCATCTGCAAATGGCCCATAGGATTCTCCATCTTCAAGCATGGATACTTAAATTACTGCCAGGGTAGAGCCCTTCCTCTCCCCTGAAAATTCAACTTCAGTATGGTGAATTTGTAGGGGTTCTTCTGCCTCATGTGGATCAGCAGTCTCCTCCTGGTAGGATGGAGCTTCATATCCTCATTCAGATTTGTCAAATTTTGATACCAAGACAGAAGAGAGTCAATTCTTAATAAAGTTATAACTGTGGAATTTGAGAAAGAGGTGGCTGAGCGTGAAGAACGGCTGATGCAAGTTACCCTAATCTGTAAATTTCAAAAAAATTGGCCAAGTTAGCTCCATGATTGGCACAGGTATTTGCCCATGTGCAAAATATTGGTTTTTACTTTTGGGTAGTCCATAAACACCCTTCAAATAGAGATAGCCTTCTCAAAGGAGGCCCACAGTTTTAGGATATGGCTTATTTGGATCTAAAGCCTTGGCATCAAGATTTTAATCACCTTTCCGAATCCTTCCCTTTTTCTTTAGTTTGGGTGAAGCTAATGAACCTTCCACTTCAATTTTCATCTGTTCAATGTCTTTCTTCAATTGTAAAGTCATTGGGAGAGCTTTTTTCCATCCCAAATTTGTCTAAGATATATAGACATTTCACCTTTTAAAGAATTCTTGACAGAATGGATTTTTCCAATAAGTTAACCTAAAGAAATTTGTTTAAAGTCGGGAACACGATTTGGAGGCAACAACTTGACTATGACAGTATTGCATTTAGATGTAGCTCATGTTTTGCAATGGGTAATTTGATCGTGAATTGTCTGAAATCATCTTTCAAAGCTCTACGCCATGGCCTCCCAAGGGAGACAACTTGGTGGAAAGGGGATGAACCACAACACCAAGTGATTCATCCCGACGATGATGGGAATGCTTCTTCTGAAGATTCTTTGGATAATATCTTTTCCTTTCACTTTGATTCCCCTGCAACTCCCACTCTACATGAAAGAGTGTCCTCTCCTCAATGGCTAAGAAGGCTCCTTCCTTAAGCCCTTCTAGGCTTGGTGGATCTTCTTCAAGCATTGGGATGTGTCCCCCTCCTCGGAATCTTGTGCATCGCTCTCCTAAAACTCTCCGTCAGAAAATTCCAATACTTGGGTGACTATGGAAAATAAAAAAGATTCCACAATCAAAATGCTAAACATCAAAGCAAAATGAGTCTCAGTTCCCATATTAAAAAGGGTTGGTTTGGTCGTTGTATTTGCTGGAATTTGTGGTAACAGCTTAATGGGTTGATTCGTTGTCAAGTCTTCCATACATGCTTGAAATGTATTTTGTTTTTTCAATTAATGTCAATGGGTGAGGGACCCTATTCCCTCACTTTACACAGCAAAAAGAAGAAAACTATTTTACTATCACCTAAGAGAGTATATTACTGTATATGTAGAAACACAAAAGCTAGTTCATGAAGTGCAGACTTTAGAGGCAACCCCATATTTTTTACCTCAAGCCTCTTTAGGGTATAAACTAAAAGAAAAAACCTCTATCACTATTTAAAAATTACCACTATTGGTGAAAATTGCATACCCTGCACCTTTCAAATTTGTCAGTTTGACCTGGTTAGCCTTTATGCAACAACTAGTGTACAAGTGTCATGTTTTCGTACAAGAAATGACACATTCCCTGAACATTGCTTGATTCTCTCTCCACACGTCCCCAGGAATCAGGTTTCAATCCTCAGTTTACCTGTTCTCCACCTTAGCTCAACACAGTACAAAATCAACCCCATTTTAAATTGAAATTTTCAAATTGAGCCTATATCATCCCCCTCTACCTAGGCATTTTGTGCCAACTTGAAGTGTGAAATATTTCAAATTGTATTCTAGAGTTGTTTTAAAGAAAAAAGGCTAAAGCCTAATTCATTAAGACATCATCTAGAATCAGGATCCACCAAGCTTTCACTGTTTGCATCATCATTTAAAGAGCACATCTAAGCATTCACTACCACATCAACAGCTGCATATTTACTGACAGAGGCATATTGCATGTTTGCTTGCTGTCTTCAACCATTGTTCACAAGCCATTCACAAGTTGTCAGATAAGTCCACATGGACTTTAGGAATTTGATTAAGGAGAACATGACTCTTACTTAGCAAGCTCCCCAAAGTTGATTGTAAACACCACCAATCTATTTATTGCAAATTCAAATATCAGAAGGCAATGTAAACCAGTTTCCAGACCACAAAACCTGTCACGTCGATTAAACATCAGAGGAAAGCAAAGTCCAATTCACTATTTGCCAGAGCATCACAGAGTCAAATCTGATACCAGTAAGTCATTTTGCATCACTGTGTGACAGTTTGCAGTGTAGTGTCATCAAACTGCACCTAGAGCTAAGCAACCTAATCCATCTTTGTTATTTCAAAAAGTGTGGTTGTCACTTGTCCATTTAAAATTTACAGAGTCCAGCTCATAGTTTCTAGGAGCTAGATCTAATTATTGTTTGTTTTATTTGTTTACCCTGAAATGTCCCCCTTTATGACTGATCCACAGCTTTGATGTGTCAGCTGTCAGACAGGATTTAGTTGACTTACTCTTGGTTGGCAATTTGAAAGTAGTTAGTCTTTCAGATAGTTAATCGACTAAGTTAGTCAGTTAAGCAGTAAATAAGGTCAGCTAGTCAGCCAATAAACCAGGTCGCTGAACTGCAGTTGCCCTCATTCTGAATATGGGAACATTCAGTGTGTTATGTTCAATAATTAGTTATATGTTCTGTCATAGTTATCAAAGAATAAAATAAAATGTTCTGTTATTAGCTTTTCCTGCATCATTTTCTGTATCTTTTAGTTATTGTATTTCATACCCTAGGATTTTTTCAAAGGCTCGTTATCTTCCCTTTCAACTCTAAAATAAATCTATTTAATGTAAAACTTAGAAAGAAAATTTGAAATGTATTGGCTTAACCCTGAAATAAAAATTCTCAATCTTCCCATGCTTTAAATTTTCTGCCCAAGTGAGAAAAAAAAGGCAAAGATAAAGGGATAGGCATACATAAAAACAAATCCTTCAAAACCACTTTTTGAAAAAGTTGGGAAAAATTTGGGAAACAGAAAAGAAGATGTGGCAGGTGGCAATTACTCTAGATTTATCACAAGTTTTTGGAGTATACTGTTACTATGATACAAACCTTTCAATGTATCAAAAAGGTCCAATTCACTGTTATTGAAGAAAACGCTACTAATCACTGAAAAATTGCTTGCAGGCAGGGCATTTCAGAATTACAACCTTTTCAATTTCATTTCCATAATTTCAGAATTGTGCCCAAAAAGAAAACATTAACAACATAATCATAAATGAATAGATAACCATCTCAAATACAAAAACAGTGTAAAATGTCCACTCAAAACAAGTATTATTCCAACCAAAACTACAAAACACTAAAAACACGAACACTGTGGCCCAAATGCATAAAAATGAAATATAATCAAAGAAGCCGAGTTGGCCATATGAAAGGGAAAATGCAAACCAGAACTATAAAAAACACAAAAAAAATTATATCGAATGCCGAAAGAGAAATTGACAAAACCAATTAATTAAATGGCCTATTCAGAGATACCTGATTACAAAACCCATGAAAAATCCATACTCTAACATCCAAATTTTTTTAAAAAAAGTAATAAAATAAATGGGTTATATCATTTTATGGAGGAGGGTGAGGTGAAAAAACATTTACCTAAATGAGCCCAATTGCCCAGCAAACACACACCCACAATCCAAAAACAATAGAAGTTAAAATTGTGTTCAATGCAATGAAAGAAACCTGAACACTAAACGTAAACCCGAAAAATAAAAAGCCTAAATATCCTAAAAAAAGAGTCCTAATTGCCGCAGGTAGAAGCGAGACGCACATCCAAAAACCTTTAAAATACCAAGAATGAAAAGTAGGGTTTCTACAGAAGGGGAAATAAATAATTAGCATACCTTTTAATATCTTTCTTCTGGGCCAAAAGGCATTCAAAAATACATTCCTTACAGAAGAGATGGCCCTTCTGGCAGCACAGAGGATCTATTAATGGTTTGAGGCAGAGGCAGCATGCATCAAAGGGCTTGATCGAGTCTCTTCCCAGTCTTTCTTTCTGGGTTCCATAGCCCAGTTTTCTTTTCTCGTCGTAGGTGAAGAAGGCAAGATCATTGTTGTTTTTGGAGTGTCTCTGAGGCATCTTCTCAACAATGAAGAAAGTGCAGATCTGATGACTGGTTAAAGAAGTATTTACTTCTTACAGATTTTTGCATATACAGAGATATGGAGTGTATAAATTTATATGGTCAATTGGTTAGTCGGCCACAACTTGCGACGATCTCTTGTTGTATTTGTTGGTATTGCTTTTCTATATTTACTTAAATAAAGTATAATTTTCCAAATAATAAATTATTTACACCAAAGGCATTTATTTCTATAAGAAAATGCTAGTGAAAATATAGCTATGATCATGTAAAGAAGTGGCAATAGAGGTTGCAAGACCATACAAATAATTCTGTTTATTGATTTGTTTGATGTAACGTGTAATTTTCTTATATAATTATCACAAATGTATTTATTGTAAGATGGATAGTATTTGTATTCATGGACAAAAGGCTTATTTTGCTATTGATAAAGGTCTAAGAATTTATTCTAAATTTTTTAAGGTTTTTAACCAATGATAATGGTTGATAGAAGTATTATTTTCTAGCCTCTAACAAGATGTAAAAGATAGATTTGTTTGTACTATTTTTTATCTTTAACAAGAATGGTTGTCGTTGATTTGTGGTGTGTATTCTACCTATGATTGTTCAATTATTTATCAGTGGTAGAAGGATGACTTTAAGATTCTGTAATGTAAATTATTGCTATAGATTACTTTATTCATATTTGTTGAAGCTCAAGGGAGGCTACCCTTTGTGCTTCCATTTGGACCATTCTTACAACCTCTATTAAAGGGGTAGGGATTGTGCTCAATTGATTGAAAGCAAAGATCTAGCAAAGTAGAGGTTGTTGTGAGGCTACACTTTTTGATATTATTGATTAGGCTAGTTTTTAATCACTCTTAACTAACTTGAGCCCCAACTAACTAGAGGCTCAAACCATAGTTGTTGAATCAAAATCAATTGGCCTAATAAAGGTTGTTTCAATAGATATTTGTTAGATGACATGTCTATAAATCTTGAGGCTTGTCTTGTTGTGTATTTTGTAGAGCAACAATAGTGATGACAAGGAGAAAGAATGAATTTGACTAACATTTTCAAGCTTTGATTTTTCTTTTGGTTTTTAAATATAATATCTACATCTATTGATTATTGTGTGACCCAAATGTCTTTCTTTCACAAATTCATATGTGTTACCTAAATTTATAAAAATGTAAAAGACTTAAAGATCAAGCTATATAATAAAAAAAAAAATTCTTGCCTAGACTTGCAAATATGAGACATCACATACAACAACAAATCTCAAGTTCCCATGATCTTGCTCAACTACAAATTGTAATATCAAATAATAAAAATGCATTATATAATTCTCCTTATTTATGTTGATAATGGAAGCTACAAAGTATAACATCTATAATAGTAAACAATGCCACTCCCTAGAACCTTAAAAAAACTTATTAAAAACTATGTAAGGACAAAACAAATTGATAGGCACATTGGAAACTCACCTTTGATAGTATAAAGGTGTTAATAAATACTTTAGCAGGTCATCAAGGAAAAATGGATGCTTATCTAGGATTGTATACCTACCCCTACACACCTAGATATGTCATAGTGGATTGAAACTATTTAACAACTTCAAGCTGAAAAGAATCTAACTTTCTGCAACTTTAGGCAGTTCTTAAACAATATGTGAAAACAAAATGGTGCCACTAAATCTAAAATGAGTAATTTTAATGGAACCTTTGGGAGATGATGAAGAAAGAAGACAACTTATTAAAATATATAGGACTATTGAAATAGTGAGGGTACCATTGTGATCCAATTGTAACTTGTAGATTGTTTGTACTTATTCTTTAATTATGCCTTGTAGAGTTTGTGTTAGAGTAATTGGGTATTTACTTTATTAATTAAACAATATTTGTTTAATTACGTAAAGTTCCTTTTTACCTCTTTTCACTTAAGCTAACATTAGGTGCATAACAATTAATTACTTTATTAATTATTATTGTGCAAGCCTAGGGTTTTCCTTTTTAGGGTTTTCATCTATATGTAGTTGAAAACTATCTTTTGTATCATTAATTCATTTTACATTTTGTGTGAATTCATGGCTCCACATTCTTGAGCATTTCCTTTGTTGCTTCTCTTTGTTTCTCCTTGTAACAGGTTATTTGCTTGCAAAGATCTTTTGAGCTTCTGTGGTGTTGTATCTTCTCAACTCCAACATGGTATCAGAGCTTTAGATTTGCAGCTGCTTGTTCTTGTTTTGAGATTTTGCATTGGAAGTAAATCTAGGGTTCTAAGGTTTTTTTTGGGTGGATTCAGCATACTCCATTTTTTAGGTTCACTTTGGGCTCAAATGGACAGTGCCATTGGATTCGTAGCGCCCAAAAACCCCTAAAACGACTATCAAATCGTCAATTTTGGCCATAGTCATCCAAGGTTGCAAATTTTTTTTAGGGTTTGGTCGTACGACCTCCTAAAAAAAAAAATGCAAAAATATAAAAAAAACAAAGGTTTTTTTGATAATTTTTGCGCGGTCAATTCAATTTTATCAGCCACCGCCGCGCCGCCAAGCGGCCACCGCTCCTCCGCCTGGCGGTCACCACTGCACCACCGTTGGCGCCGCGCCACCCTTGTTGGCCACCGTGCTCTGCGCTTCGCCCCCACTCGGTCGCCACTTCACCCATTGTTCGGCTGCTCCACGTGCTCGCTGCCACCGCTCCCCGCCTGGCTGCTCCGGTCACCGCTGGCTGCCTTCGTCGAGCTCCCCGACTCCCTGCACACCGCTCGGCCGACTCCGCCGACACCGAACCCGCCGACACCGGAGCTCGCCTCGCCGACTTCGCTGACATCGGACCGAACTCGCCGACACGAGCTCGCCACTGGGCTCGCCGACCCGAGTCGGTCATGCCAGCCCCTGTGGGCCTCCAAACCCCCGCCGCCCGGTCACATGGGTGACTACGGGCCTCCAGCCACCAGCCCCTTGGTCGTCCACGTGACTAGGGGCCGAAGACTTTAGCCCTTGAGGGTTGCAAACAATATTTTTTTTGCACATTGGAGTAGCTTGAGTTAAATCGGGCGTAGAATGGGCAATTTTTCTTGATTTTTTGCAAATGAGATATCGGCAGAAAGCTGGTTTCGACACCATTCCAGTGGTACTGGTAATTTTTCTTGATTTTGCAGTTTTGCTATGTTTTTTGCCAGTCAAAGTCAAAACTTGGTTTTTTCACTCCAAGGGGCGTATCTTTTGCGTCTGAACTCCGTTTTGTGCAAACGAATAGGCGTTGGAAAGGTGTTATAGTGCTCTTTCTAGATTTATAGTCTATTTTACTAGAATATTTACTAGGTACTTTTTATTCAGCTTTGTGTGTTTTTACACTTTGCTCAATTACTTGGTCATCTTGGCTCCTACATGGGGTTTGTTTGCATTGGATGGGTTATCTTGATATGATTTATCATTGCTGAGATCATTAGTTTCTGAATTTGTCATTTGAAGAGTTATCATGGGTTTTTCTACTCACCCTTCAATTGTTCTTCTGGAACGGGGTAATTATGAGTCATGGGCAAAGGGTATACTTACACATTGTAGGTGGCTTAATATTTTGCCTTATTTGTATGATCTCATACTTGAACCAGCAACTTTAGAGGGTAGATTAGCATGGGATATTATTAGAAATCACATTGCAGGAGTTATATTGTCTAGTGTTGATCATGACACTGTATTGGCTATATCGGACATTGATTGTCCTCACCCACTTTGGACACGTCTTTGGGAGACCTATGGAGACCCTATTCTATCTCCCTTCCTAGAGGATCCTACTTTAGATTGTCTCATACCCATTGCTTGGAGAGAGAATACACCATTTGATCATGATACTTTAGAGGAGCTTGAGTATTTAGACACCCTTACATATTCCGATGGATCAGAGGTTTGTCTCACAGTTCCTACTCTTCAGGCTGAGACTTCATCAGCATCTCTTGTTGTTCTTGATTCAGTACAACAAGGAATCATACATCTTCCAGACATAGCTACTTTGGACTCTTATGTTGCAGACATATCTTTCTTGTTTGTTGAGTCCTATATTGCAGATTTGGAGGATTACTTTGAGGACATTCATCTCCTCTACCTTGACAGTCAGGTTATCACTGTTCGCCCACCATTATCTGTGCATTCAGAGGTTGCATTTCAATATTCTCCACATCAGTTTGGATTTGGCATTATTTGTTTCCATTCAGACAGTGAGACTCTTCAGCATCCTATCATGGCACACATCTTGAGATAGATTGGTTCATCATTCTTCACAGGGTTTATTCGATACAAGTCCATGGATCCGTTTCTTCCCAAGGGGAGGAATATCATTTGCCGCTTCAGGATCTCCTTTTGGATTCTACATCAGGCATCTACCATTGTGACAAGAGTTTCTTCATTGTGGGGGGGCCTTCTTTTATCTTTCTATCTCTCCTATGGAGATCATTGTACATGTATTTATATGATAGAAGTTGTCTATGGGGGGTATCATGTTATCCACCTCCCATCCTTCTTTCATTAGTGCATTGCATTCCTTCCTTGCATTCTATTTTGGGGAGGAGTTTTGTTCCCACTGGGTTTTCTCCTTTACCCCATTTCATTTAGTTTGCATTGATTTTGTACATGGGTACCTGATCTGGCCTTGTTGTCGGGACCCATTTCTTTTGCTTTCAGTAGCTTCTTCTAGGTTTTAGCTTCTCCCTATGTCTATCTTAAGGGGGGGTGTTAGAGTAATTGGGTATTTACTTTATTAATTAAACAATATTTGTTTAATTACGTAAAGTTCCCTTTTACCTCTTTTCACTTAAGCTAACATTAGGTGCATAATAATTAATTACTTTATTAATTATTATTGTGCAAGCCTAGGGTTTTCCTTTTTAGGGTTTTCATCTATATGTAGTTGAAAACTATCTTTTGTATCATTAATTCATTTTATATTTTGTGTGAATTCATGGCTCCACATTCTTGAGCATTTCCTTTGTTGCTTCTTTTTGTTTCTCCTTGTAACAGGTTATTTGCTTGCAAAGATCTTTTGGGCTTCTGTGGTGTTGAAATAGTGAGGGTACCATTGTGATCCAATTGTAACTTGTAGATTGTTTGTACTTATTCTTTAATTATGCCTTGTAGATTTTGTTGAGCGATATCAAGACAACTTCATTATTAGCATGTCATTCCTAGACTTAACATTGCTCCACGTGGTGTTGGTTCCATTGAGCATGTCCATCGTAGGCAAGCAAATATTATTTTCCTTTACATGTTCCTTTTTCTTAACATCCACTATACTCACCTTCACTTTAGTGGTTTGATGCATAGTGGGCTCCATGTGAGGAAGTGCTCTTTTCCCTATGCCCAATTTATGTATGTTTTCATTGTTAATTGTTATAAATACATTCATTTATTCTTTATACTTTCTTCATTAAGATACTCCTAAATATGTGAATAAACTAAGAATAAATGCATAATATCAACTTCTTCTATTATAATTTGTTAACAAATTATTGTCGAGGTTCCCACAACCACTAACTTGGAAATTTTTAAGTGATCATAGAAAAACTTAATAAACAAATATCAAAAAAAAGTTAATAGGCACAAGTAAGTCTACAATATGATCCATGGCCAAAGTGGAAATTTCATGGCACCTATATTTATATGAGGAAACGAATAAAATTTACATTAAATAACAAAGATTATTGTTTGGAATGCTTGATTCCTAAAGGATGTTAAGGAAGTTGATGACATCATCATTCTTATTTTTGGTGTATTTGAAAGGTCAATATGAGATTCTAAATAGGTGACTATATTAAAATAAAAATGAATTATAATCTAAATTTAATAATTGTGAGTTTCTAAACTCGAGGTGTAAAATATGGTTGCCTCCGCTAGCTCATGTTAAGTTGAAATGGTTCCCCTAAACTATGGATATCTTAATTGTCCTAGAGTTGTACATTACTTGCAATTACATAAGATTGTTGTCATTTTTTATGGTTTTCAATGTCATGATTTCAGTGTAAATTTATCTATGACGTGTCTTTGTATTGAGGTACTTATCAATTATGCAAAAATGTCAAATCTTACTTTGTTGTGTTAAGGGTATGTTCCAATTCTAACACTACTAAGACACTTTTATGTCTTTACTAAATAATTTTGATTAAGCACATGTATCCTAACATAAAAAAAAAAATGTACATTGTTAAAATAACTTAAATAAAAGTTTAGGTATAGTTGTAAATTTTTTAATCTTGTTTGACTAGATAATCAACTTTAATATTTGTGTACTAAGAAGGATAAATTCTTCTAATTTAGATTAAATTCATAGTCAACAAGATTCTAATGAAAAAATAATAGTAAATTTTTTGAGTGTGCATGAGATTCAACATATTTATTACATTAAATATAATATTTCATCAACATGTTGATGATCCATCTCAAATTATGTTTTGTAGCCTTCTCTCTAATATTAACAATGTAAAGCTAACAATTTTAGATTGGGAACTCGGTATTTCACATTGTAATCCTTTCCTTACTAATGCAAGCAAGTTGTCTTCTAGTCCTTAAGGCATTTGTTTGCAATAAATGACTTGGTTGCACTACATAATATAATGTAATCTCTTATGCTAAGTATGAGGTTGTCAAAGTCACTTTCCTACTTTGGGAAAGACTTTAGAGTTTCTCATATCAACATACCTTTACTTCATCCCCTGTGTTCCTACTTTCTTGATCCTTTGTTTTCTACATACTTCTAGGTTTCCCTTTCCCTTGTTGTAATGGTAATGTGTATATAGTATCTTCAATCATAAATTCTTAAGGGTGTAGGTTATGCCAAAACCCTAATCCTCAATCCTTCCTGCATCAAGTATCACTAATTCCTAATCCTAGCTCTCTCCAACATCAGGCATCTTCGAAGCTTGATCCCCACTATCGCATCGCTTTTCCTTTTGGGACCCACAAATAATTACATCCTAACATCCCTACTCCCCAATCCTTAAACCCTCACAAGATTGCTTCCTTTAGGTATGCAAATGTCTAAAATTATAATGTTAAATCTTAGGATATTTCATTGCTCATCCTTTAAGCATACATTTGCTTAGACCCCTACACTCAAGCATGCACTTTGATTGAACCTTGTCACTCAAATGAAGGATTACACCCACAACCATGAATAACTAAAAATACCATTAATGGGCCCAAATTTGAATATAAAATGGAATGAAACTCTCAAAATACTCTCAACTTGTTTGAGCATGTACTAGTCCTTCAAAGTTCCTATATAAGGAAATTAACTTCATCCGTTGGGATCATATTTCATGTCATCAACAATTCTCAAACCCTATTTTGAGCACTTATATTTAGCAATAAGATCTAAGGATGAAACCTTTTGGATTTGGAGATTAGAAAATGAAAACCCTTTGGTTTCTAGAGGGAATCTTCATATAGAGGTTGCATTGACACTTCAACTTAGAGGATTTCATAATTTATTGGATATTTTTACAATTTAACCATTTTTATAATATCTTTGTAATCATTTTCATTGTAAAATTATCAAGAAATACTTGTAGTATCAAATCCATGTAATCATTTGGATGAAATGTGTGAATGAAATATTTTATGTAGGCATTTTAGATTCAAGTATTTTGTGTGATATTTGTGTTTTATTTATGTTGCATTATTCTAGATCTAAGTAATTTCTATGAATATTTTAGCTAAGGGTCATTACAAATTAGCACATGCTTAGATCATTGGGGTATCAATTGCTCATTATAATGTAGAACAAAGAAGGGGAATCATGTTCAAATTTTGAGGATAAGTAATTAGATGATTTTCTACTCTTATGCATTAGACAACAAGTTAAAATTAATTCAAATTTATGGGTCAAAACATGTCTTGTGAATAGAGCACAATTATTATTTATTGCTATCATGTACAAAAGTGAGAGTAACCCACCAAATCTTCCACTCTTTGTTGTGGTCAAGTTTGAATTCTATGTAGGTTCACCTTGGGATCCATGTGATTTAAACCTTGAGCCAAATGTTTTAGTTACTTATGGTAGTTTCTGCCAACTCTTAATTAAGATGGTGTGGAACTTGATAATCCATAAATCCTAAGGTGTAACACTTGAATGGACATCAATTGACATTGAAAACATTTCTCATCAAGGTCTCACATTCACTATTATCTTTGGGATGTGATATCTTAGTG
This sequence comes from Sequoiadendron giganteum, assembly GCA_007115665.2. Lineage (NCBI taxonomy): Eukaryota > Viridiplantae > Streptophyta > Pinopsida > Cupressales > Cupressaceae > Sequoiadendron > Sequoiadendron giganteum. The sequence goes on from CM021106.1 coordinate 620,917,135, forward strand.
TTGATATTTCTGGATTAAAATTGTGTACAATAATTTTACATCAACATTTCAAATCATACTTCATGATCCATCATCAGGATGATCTATATTATTGATATAAAAAGATTGCACATAGTTTCAATCTAGAAATTTTAGCACTATTTTATCATGGACTATGGAAAATTCATGCTATTAGTGTGATATCTTACTAATAGGAGGAGTTTTGTGCAAAGAAAAAATGTTGAAAGGAATGGGTACCCGATTTTAAAAAATGGGGACCCGAGCCATAGAGCAGAATGTGTACCTATTATGCTTTAGGATCCCATCCTAAACAAGTATCCGTTCTAAAAAAATTGAAATCCCAACCCACTTTTTGATTTGGCTTTAGGCTCGGGAAAGACATGGTAACCTAACCCTTAGCATTGGACTTGAAAGTACAAGGTCATGGCAATGTCAAGAGAAATAACTAACTTTTGGCAATATGGCCGACAAAATATTTTTCAGAATTATTTTGTGAAATTAAAACCCATTATAGATCAGGATGTCTAGTTTTCAAATATGTAATTTTTTCAATGATTGGATTATTTTTTCTATTTTTTAATTAATTTCTAAGGAAGTTGGTCCATAAACTTGAAATTTTAGGTTTTTGCATTTTTTTAATAACATTTAATTTGTTAATTTTTTTTGTAAAAAAATTATATGGCATCAATCTACAAACAATTCTTTACACAATGGAAAAAATAAAAAATGATTAGTTTAGGTCAAATTATGGTGTCCGTATACGAGGGTTTTCGAAAACAACAATTAAGGCCAATAAAAATTTAAAAAATATCATCACCAATTGTAATACCCCTCCGTTTTGCTCTTTTGATGTGATAATGATTTATTCTGATGTATCATTATGACATGCTTAAGATTAGCATAGAGAATATTCAAATTAATGATGCTTTATGTTGTTGATTAAATTATTAATGTTAGACTCGTCAGTTTGTAACACTGTATTGGTGAAGGGGACGGGATTGCATCACTCGCTTGCGAGCGCCCTGCGATTCCGAGATTTTTCTCTTCACGGTGTGTTTTATTTAATGCAAATATACATGTGCGATATATTTTGTTCGCAGGTTGACAGGTACAGGACATCGACTCCACTTGGTTTCACAGGGTTGAGCATGTCCATTGCCAACGACATTTGATTGGGAGATAGTAGCTAGGTTTTCCGTGTCAAGTCATCACCTTAGTCAATAGTGTGTTGTTAGTTTTTGTCTGGTTTTGTTGATTTAAATGCTATTTAATCTGCTTGGATTTTATTTAATTGCAAGTTGAAATGTTAAATAAATGGCTTTATGTATTTAGTTGTGGATAAAATGAATCTGGTTATAATGTGAAAAATGTTATTTAATTTATTAATTAATTTGATTTAATTAATAAAATAATCTAATCTTGGATTAGATTTATTTTATTGATTAATTAAAATAATTGTGTTAATTTGAATTAAGTTATTTATTTTGGAAATTAATAGATATTTGAATTGAAATTAAGTTTGAAAATTGAAAAAAGGGTTTTAATTTCATTTTTGAAAATTTTAAATGTGAAAATTGAAAATTGGAGATATTCTCTGTTTTTGTTTCTGAAAATTAATGAGCGTGGGTGATGAGATATTTTTGGAATTTTCTTTATTATTTGGATTTTTCATGAATCTTGGGAGGATGAGAGAAAATTGGAAAAATGGAGAAGGAAGAAATGTCTGGTTTTGTGGGTTTTGGATTTGCTTGGAAGAATTGGAATCTGAAGAAGAATCATTGCATCCTTTTGGATCTTCTCAAACTTATGGAAACCGGGTTTTCTTTTTTTATTAAATTAATTTATTTTCTTGAAAAGATTCACAACTCTTATTTGTTATTGAAAAATATATAAACTTCGTTGGATTTGCATGGAAAACCCATATTGAATCTGGTTTCAGAACTTCAAAATCTTTGGTAGCAAATGATGTTCTTCATGAAAGATTGCAACATAGTTGTATTTGATCATTTTGTTATTATTTGTTCAGCTGATTAAACAAAATTATTTAACTTGGGTATATATATATATATTGTAAAAAAATATATATATATACATACATGTATAAGTATTCTTTTGTTCCTTTTTTGGATTCTATTGTTAAATGTAAAATTGAAATTAAAAAAAAAAGACCCTATCATGTGTTCGGATTTTGAAATCCGCAGAAGTGTTTTTCATACAAAAAAATTAAAAAAAAACAAAAGTTTAATTGGACGGTTTGGGAGGGGAGTCGCAGGGGGCTCACCCCACCGCACCCCCCATGGGAGGCGTGTGGGGGAGCCGCGCCTTGCGCGCCCCACTCCCCTACACCCCTAACCAGTCGCAACATTCACCAAGGGCTTGGCTGTGTGAAAACATAGTTGTGCCCCATGTGAAGGGGTTGATCGTGTTTTCACACAGTCAACCCTCTTTGGTGTCGGCACGCGATTCTAGGAATCCGCGCCCCTTTGTTTTAATTCGCCTTTTTTGTTTTATTTTTTTTATTAAAAAACTAAAATATATTTTTTAATATTTTTAATATTATATAATATTTTAAAGTATTAATTTATATAATTTAGCAATTATTATATATATATAGTGAGTCATTAATTTTATTATATGTATATATATACATTTAGAATATATACATATATTAAAATTGTTGATTTTAAAATGTCATGATTTAATTGTAAATGATAAAATATTAAAGAAATATGCAATAGTTGATGTAATAAATTTATTTTAAAATAATATGTATTTGGAAGGAACAAATATTTGATTTATAGATATTTGTTTAATAGAGAAATTGATTGATTTTTTAAAATAATTTATTTTGAAAATAAGAAATAGATGATTTTGAAAATGGTATGTTTTAACTCGATGAAGTAAATAATTATTTTATTATTTACAAGTAATTGAGGAATTTAAAATTAGTGTGTTCATAATCAAATTATCGATTTTATTTTAAAATGTTATATTTTGAAAGAATGAATATTGGATTTTAAAGAGATATATTTTGGAAAAGAAGAGATTGTTTTAAGATAATAAGTTATTAGACGATTTATTGGATGTAAAAGCAATATGATTTAATAGAGAGATTAATGGATTTTAAAATATTATATTTTGAATTGTAGAAGTAACTATTTTATTTTATTATTTACAAGCAATTAGAGAATTAAATATTTGATTTAAATTTCTTCTTATGTCTGAAAGAGACATTATTAAAATGCGGTAATAAATTAGTAAATGCAGTTGATCTACGTGGGTTGTAAAAGTAATCATTGATTTGAATTGTTTATTAAATTTAGTTCTCCCTTCTCAGTAATTAGAAGGGCAATGGATTACTTTGTTTAAATATTTTGTTAGGGTAATTATTTCTTACTATAAAACGAATTTTTAAAGGGAAATGGATTTATTATATCCAAAATTAGCTATTTTCCTCACAAATGCTTTATAGGATTGATTCCTCTATGTTCATGTTTGGGGAAATGGGTTAAGTGTCTTTAATCTATAAGTCTTCTAGAGGATCCTAGAGGATGGGGGTTGTCGCTTTGTGAGGTCAACCGTTGGATAATTCCCTAGGTTTGTGCTTGTGGTTATGTCAATGTTATTACCTGATTTCCACAAACGGAGATGTTTGATACCTCCCGTGGAAGGAGTGGATTATGTGATCGTGGCTCCCTGTAAGGAGTGACGTTATCGTTGTTACCTCCAGAGTTGGAGTGAATTCGTTTTATGTTTCCTCCTTGAGTTGGAGTGGTCATGATGTCTTGTTTGAATGCAATTGGGTTTCCGTTGTGATTGGTTATGTTTGGTATGTTGTCAAGTAGAAGAATGACTTCTGTTAGAGGCCAGAGCCTTGAGAGGTAAACTAGGTAACCTTCGGAGGTAGTTTATTCGAGTGATAACTAAAGCAATGTAATCCATGTCAGTAAGGTTTTGGTGTACTTGTAGTTGGTACTTCATTGTTATGTGTATGGTTTTCTTATCATACCTGATCTATTATTTCTGGAAGCAATGTAACCATGTTTGAGTTGTACATACGTTGAACTTGAGTTGTACTTGTGTGGTTCATGTGATTGGTTGTGTTAGTTGGTTCAGTTATGATTCATCCTGTGTCTAGAGGTAGTTGGTCTTGTCTAGGATTCCTTGTTACTATATCCTAGCACGGGGGGTGGACCTTTGGGTTCCACTTGGTTGGGTGGCGTGCACCTTACTCCATTAGGTTTCTTCTTGTTCGTGTTGACAAGGTTTCCAGTTGGAGAGCTCGTGGGATCCAGTTACTTTTTATGCTTTATTCATTTATGTTAATCTTGTAATTCATTACCCCTCTTTGTAATCGAGGTGGAAGTTGTAATATGTGTAGACATGGAAAATGAACAAATTCGTTTTGGCACACCTGATCCCGATTACTAACAACGTTTCCTCTCAGATCAAATTCTTCACATTTCATCACTTTCTATCCTTTAATTCAATAAATCACTATTTATTGGATCAAGTCTATCTCCTTTGATTAAATTAATCAGTTTAATTTAATTAACCCTACATTGCTGTTTGATTAAATAAATCATTTTATTTAATTAAAATCTCTAAAGTTCTACTATTAAATTAAATAAATCAAACCTTATTTGATTTAATCTAGCACATTCCTTCTTTATTAAATAAATGAAATCATTTATTTAATGAATCATTTCCTCTCAATTTCTAACTTAAATCAATTGATAAATCTAAGTCTAAATCGTCACATCACCTAATTCTTCATTAAGTTAATCAAATCCTTGATTAAGTTAATCCTTCTCACTAAAATTCTCTAGAGAATGCAACTTGCACAATAAACCAATTACTTTGATTTATTAATTCTCCTATTTTCCTTCACAAAGCATCAAAAAAAGAATATTCCTTATTTGAATTCAAAAAGTCCAAGTGGACTTGGTCCTTCCAATAAGGCATTAAAATCCTCTTACATGTCCTTGACCTTGAGCCAAGTGACATTAACTTCATTCCTTTTCCCTCTTCAACATGTCATTTCTTAAGTTTGAAATGCCACCTAATTGCATTTATTGGCACATGGCCAAAACTTGCACATTCCTCATCCAATCACACTTGGACAAGTGGCACAATGCCATTAGACTATCTTTTGTCCCACATTGCTTATTTCCACTATCTCTTCCAAGATTTGAATCTATAAATTGGAGACTCTTCTCCTCAATCTTCATCCACAACTCATATGCAAAGTTACTCTCTTCAAGTGAGAACTGATTTTGCTATTTTCATCCATACATTCATATCATTTTCACATTTGTACCAAGGTTATGCTCAAATCGCTTTGGAGATTTGACCATTTCTTCATCAATCCACATTGCAACCATAGGAATTGGGAAAGGGCCAATTGCAACATATCATTGGCACCAATTCCCCCATAAGATCTTTAACTTATTTGCTTAGTTAGGATTTAGTCCAAGTTTATTGCTTTATGTTCTTCATTTTCCTAATTTTAGCTTAATAAGTGGATTTCATGGGGAATCCTTCAAATCTTTACATGCATTTTGATCTAACACTAACAATATTTGACTTCTTTGTGCATTTGCAGGTTTAGGGGTTCACATTTTGGCACTAGAAGGAGGGCAACAACCATTTGACACGTTTTTCTTTCAAAATTCCACATTTTTTTCATGTTTTTTGTTCATATACAAGAAACTGCACCACGGACTAGACACACAGCGGTGTATTGCACCGTAGACTCATACGCGGCGCTGTATTGCACCACACCTCCCGAAGCCCGCGATACCATATAGCACCGCAACTGCTTCCTACGCTCCAAATTTGAAAATTTGCCGGACTCTGCCGCTTCCAAACTCCATTGCATGTAAAACTCCGCCGCACCCGCGGTCTCTGTTTCTACAGAGCACTGCATACAGTCGACCATGCGATGCTGTATAGCACCGCCTATGTTTTTAAGCAGCACCGCACCCGTTAAGAAGCACCACACTTGTTAAACTCTACCGCGGGATCAGTCTGGTTTTTAAAATTTGAATAAATTTTTTTAGTATTAACCTGGTTTGCTGTATTTCTTCTTTTTTACTTTCTGTTTTCTGTTATTTTGCAAGATGGAAGCAAAAGGAGAAGTTCACCATGATGTTATCTTCACAAACCCAAAGTGTTTCTAAACACTAAAAGTGTTCTTTAACACTTCTTGAGAAAATTTGTTAAAATCTTTGGCCTTAGGAAAACTAATTTTACTTTGGGCTTTAAAAAATGTTCAAATTTTCGTTTATATCATGTTCATTTTGTGCAAAGTATTTCTAAACACTTAAGTGTTCTTCAACACTTTTCAAAGAACTTGTTAAAATCTTTGACCTTAGAATACTAAATTTTCATTGGGATCTAAAAAGAACAAACAAACTTTATTTTCTATTGTTGCCAAGGGGCTAAAAAGAATTTTAGGCAAATACACTAGAGTTGGTTTGAAAGGTAATAATTGAACAAGGCAATTTCACACTTCATTTGGTGCTTTTAAAAAGAATTCATCATTGCTTTGAAGGTTAAAATGAACAAGTGTCTTTCATGTTTTGCAAACTTTTTCACAAATTAACATCATTAAAATGCGTATGCGCTTCTCTCGCGCTTTATAGCGATCTTGAGAATCAAAAGCATTTTAGTGATATTAACTTGTCAAAAAGATTGCCTCCACATTTTGATTTGGGCACTTAAAATTGAACAAAACATGCAAGTGTGAGCATGACATATTGCAGAGGTTTCCCCTTTGTTTTTCAACAAAGGTTGTGTAAACGATGGGATATGTTAGCTCGCTTTTGTTTATCTTAGAGGGTCTGCCTTGTGGGAAAAAGTACTCACCCAAGGGAAAGACCCAACCGGGAACACGCTAAAGCCAAGCGACTTCCACCCGGGATATAAATGTGGATATTGGAACAAAGGCCAATATCACGAGGATTATTCCGACGAGATGGACAACAATGGACTCTCACTGATGTTGGATAATCCCCCATGAACGGAATGCCCGAATTAGAACCCCTTGTTTAGAAAAAGGCCAAAACCTTGTCTATCTTGTTGGTGCAAAAGGTCATGTCCTTTGAAGCCGCCCCACGTAACATGCGGTCTTTGTTGTGGAAATGGAAGGTATGCCATGAGAGATTCATGGGTACTAATGCTTGGCTGACCCGAATAAGTGAGTGCCATGGAGGGGAGCTAGTGTGGTCAAACATTTAGCCATTGCACAAGATATGCACAACTGGATTTATCCAAGTGGGAACCCAACAAGGTATTGCCTCATCAACCTAGGAGTGTAAAATGTGCTTGGAAAAAACACATTGCTTGATCTTGAAAACATTTTGAAAAACGAACATACACAAAAACCTTGAAATTTCAAATACCTTGTGGGAAACAAATACCTATTGAAGAACTTTCCCACTCTTGCTTTCCCTAGGAATCACATTCCTAGAGGTTTCTAAGTGTACAAGTTCTATCATCATTTGTTTTTTCAATAAGGATAAACATAGGGAACTTTTGCCCTATTTTCCTTGATTTCCACATAAAGGACCTTGTGGGATGAGAAAGAAAATGGGACACTAGACATATATTTTGAAAACCTAAGCAAGCAAGTATCTTGGATAAAAAAAACCTCATTTAACCAAGATAAAGAGACAAATTGAATTACACATGTGTTGTTTCCAATGATTTCCCACAAGATTAAAATCCCAAAGCCAAAGTTCAAGAAAGTGAGTCTAAAAATTCGTGAGCAACGCCTTGAGATGCTCTTTGAAGTAAGGGAGAGACTTGTATACAATTTCTACAAAAAAGCCTCAAGGAAAAATCCCGCATTGTATGCATTTTATTGTCAACAAAATCCCGAACTTTTTCAAAGGTTTGCATTTCTCCCATAGGAAGTCTAGCATGTTCTTCAATACCGAGGTTTTGTAGAGAGAGTCGCATCTAGGTTAAGGTTCAAGATCAAATTTTTCATTCCCATTCATTCCTCCATCAAATCAATTCTCATTTCATCATCAAACCTTTTGAGAACTCTAGAATCAATCATCACGCTAAACTTAGAGGGCTAAATCAACATCATCATATCTTGGCTTAAACACACTCAGCCAACATAGTCTTAAACCATTGGACACATTTTATTTGAGATAACACAACTTCTTAAAGTCTATTAGTTCTCAAACACATTGGCATAACACACTTTGTCAATTCATCCATTTGTGCAAGTTCCCTTAGGATAACACAACTTCCTAGGGAAAACAACTTCATGACAATCTTGTTTGACTTAACACATCTAGTCAAATTATCACAATCAATCAAATCAAAAGCCCTTACAAAGTTTAGCACATGCCTTCAAAATTTCTTCAAAGGTTTCACTCACTCATCCCATCGATTTAACCCACCACCATTATCACCATCTTTGATCTTTTAGCTTCCCTAGTTCTTCTCTCTTGGACGTAAAGGATTAGGATCAAACAAATCCCTATTTTTTATGGTCCAAACAAGAAGGACATGGATAATATCAAAGAAATATCAGCTTCTATGGACATGAGTCATTTAAACACCAAAGTGAACCTAGCGGGATCAAGCAATCCCCCAAGCAACTCTCCCTTATCATCACAAAATCCTCAAGAGTAGAGTCATCAAGAGGACATCACAAATGAAGACATGGGGATGACACCAAATGAAATGATGGAAATGGTTCAAAATCCAGAGAACCACAAAATTGTTAGTGCTATGTTCAAATACCTAAATACGATAGCAAGAGGAGGGGTCATGCCCCCTCCCGACCTTAACACAGGCACTAGTACAGATGCATCCCCATTGTCCAACATCAACCAAGAAGTACCTTGCACCACGTCAGTCATCACACCAACCTCCCCGAATGTGAACAAGGGGAGTGCCATGTTCCAGGAATTGCAAAAACACCACCTTGTGGCTAATAAAGAAGCAATCATCACCCCCACACCGGCTACATCTATTCCAGAAAACCCATCTCACCCATACGTCCCACTCACATTTCATAATCCCGTTGGTTCATCCTCATTTCACGCCACACCGGCCTATCAATTGAACATACCAACTCCCCCACTGCATGAGGAAGTTGGCTTTTTTGGAACGACGAAAGCTATCAATCCTTTCTCTTTCCAAAGTGGTGCATCATCCCTTCCCCTGCTTCCTTTTGCATCCACATCACCTCTTGGAATAGGTCTTCCACCTTTACCCATCAAAAATTTTGCCAATCCAAGCAATCCGACCACCACTTTGAACCCGCTTCTTTTGCCCATATCCTCACAACAAATCGCAACTACTCCTGTCACCACGGTTAATGCATCTATTGGTCCTCAAGTCTCCCAAAGCATGCCTCCTCAAGAACCAATCATCTCAAACACCCCTCCGACAACCCAAATCACAATCACCACCACAATCCCTCCACCCGCCATGACAGTTGGCATGATTCCTGTTCCACCACCAATCCCACCGAAAGCCAACACAACAAATTCATTCACCACTCTAATCCAAACCCTCAAAAAGGCCAACCAACAAAGAGTACTCCAAGCACAAGCTCAAGCTCAAGCCCAAGCTCAAGCACAAGCTCAAGCTCAAGCCCAAGTTCAAGCACAAGCTCAAGCTCAAGCCCAACAACAGGCACAAGCTCAATACCAAGCGCAATTGCAAGCGATCCACCTACAAGCCTACCAACAAGCCTTGCAAGACTTTCAGGCGTAGCACCAAGCTAAACAAAAAGCTTTATTGGCACAACAACAGCTCGACCAACAACAAGCATTGTTGGCACAACAACAGCTAGACCAACAAAAAGCGTTACTAGCTCAAAAACAAATTGACCAACAATAGGCTTCATGGGAACAACAACAAATGGACCAACAACAAGCGATATTGAAACAACAATAGCAAGATCAACAACAGGCGTTGTTGGCACAAATGTAGGCTTATAAACAATCCTTAAACACAAAGCCAAGCTTGCAACAAACACCCACTAGTACTCCTCCCACCACGCGCACTCCCCAAACACCTTATAACTCATTCATCCCACCCCCCGATCCAAGCAAAGATGTCGCAACACAAATCAAACTGCTTTCGCAGCAGGTGTTGGACTTGCAAATAGGAAAAACCACAAGGACACCAGGCAACTTGTGCCCTTATCCATTCAATAGAAGTCTCACCATGGTACCATTCCCAAAGGGATTTGAGATTCCCAAATTTGATAAATACAATGGAACGGGCAACCCTGAAAACCACATTAGGGAATTTCAGGTGCATTGCATGGAAGTCGCATATGTTGACACGTATCTAATGTGACTCTTCCCCCGAAGCCTGACTGGTCTAACTATGGAATGGTTTTCTCACCTACCCACGGGCATTAAAACATTCGAGGAAATAGTGGAGGCTTTCCTTAAAATTTACGCTTTTAATATGGGTGCGGATGTCAGTTTAGAAGAACTATCTACACTCAAACAAGAAAAAGGAGAGTTATTCGAATCCTTCTTGCAAAGATGGTGATCCAAGGCCAATCAGAGCAAGTGGAATATGCCAGAAGAACAACAAGTCTGCACCATCATAGCCAACCTTGATAAAAACTTGGCGTTTTACTTGAAAATGCAGTGCATCACATCATACGATCAACTAATTCCAAAGGCGCTCAACATTGAAAGAGCCCTTACGACGCGAGAAGGCGCACCAACATTCATTCCACCGCAGGATAACCGCCCATCTAACAACTACAATGATAAAACTCGAACATGGTCGAGGAATAAAAATATCACAAATGACGGCATGGTCGACGCTAAGGTAGTCATCAGTGCTCCTAAGAAAAATACCCAAAACCATCATCAACCGCAAAATCATAATCACAATAATGTGCAGACTAATGCGGTAGTGGCACAACCACCTTCCACCAGTCAAGTCAACAATGTGGGTAATCAAGGAGGACCACCTCCCCGCAACAAGTTTCCCCCCAAGAGGAAGTTCATGGCCCTTGGCGAATCGATTGAGTTTGTCATGAAGAAACTGGTCAAAGAGAACCTAATCAAGATCTCTAACTCCGAACAATACACGGAGCCCATGACCAAACCACCGTGGTACAATGAGAATCTCCTTTGTGAATTTCACAAAGTCAAAGGACACACCACCGCCAACTGCATGAGACTCAAAAATATCATCCAAGACCTCATCAAGGATAAGGTCATCAACATCGAGCAACCGGCTAGAAACCAAGACCTGAAAATCTACACGAATCCGATGCCGAATTATAACCAAGCGAACAATCAAGGAAATAACCAAGGGAATAATAAGGGTAAAAAAAAGTATGCTAGTGCTAATCTAGTATACAAGGAGATAGTCAGATGTGTCGATGAAATGGTCACTGTCATAAATATCAAAGGAGCCAACAATGACTGTGGAGTCACCACATGAGGTAGAAAGGTTACCATTGTTGGGGCACCTGCTAAGACCCCCATTACCAACACAAAGGCCATCCCCTATGATTACAATGTAATTGACCAGTTGAAAAGAACACCCACACAAATCTCCATCATGGAATTACTAAAAATCTCTGCCGCCCATAGACAGATCCTGGATGAAGCACTAGCTGTGTCTACCATTGCTTCCACCCTTGACACAGAGCAATTTTAGGCTATGGTGGGTAACATCGTTACCCCAAATCTCATCACATTTTCAGACCAAGATTTCCCCCCGCAACCATCTCATAACCGTGCACTCCACCTCCAAGTCCTAATCCATAAAAAGAAAGTCAAACGAGTCCTGGTAGATGGTGGTGCAAATCTTAATATTTTTTCGCTAAAACTCATAAAAAAATTGGGATTCGTCGAGGATTCCATCAATAAGAACAAAAGCATCACGATAAGAGCATATGATGACCAGGAAAGAGTATCTTAGGGCATTATCAGTATCCCCATCCAAGTGGGGCCAGCAACCATGGAAACAACCTATCAAGTTCTTGACCTTGATCTACCATACAACATCCTCCTAGGATGCCCATGGATACATGGAATGAAGGCAGTGTCCTCAACCTATCACCAGTGCATTAAGTTCTCATATCAAAATGAGGAGGTTACTATACATGGGGATCTCAAACCTTTTTCCTATTGCAAAAACTTGGAAGCCAAGGTTTACAAGATCCCTCAAGTACCTAAAAATGATGAAGGACCATCCACTTCATACATAGACCCAGCTAATCTCACCTCCACTTCTACGACAGAGACATCTGCCATCCCTGACATATCTGAGATCAAAAACATGATACAGGACAATGGATGCGGTGATTATAGAATGAAGAGAAATTCTTTTGTTGTAGGAGAGTTACCACAATCTCCTAGGTCACATGGGCAACCACAATTGATTCAAACACTTGTTCGCACTAGAACGGAACCCTCTGGATTCCACCATTGGGGGGATCTCAGTCAGGAGAATGTGGATGAGGAGGACATCACAAACACTCTGTACCAAGATGAAAGACCTACTCCCACCCTACCCATGGAGGAAACAAACAAAGGGTTACAAATGATGTTCGACATGGGCTATAACAGGAATGAAAGCCTAGGAAGAAATAGTGATGGACAGTTGGAGCCCATCATTGTGGAAAGAAGGATGCGAAACATTGGCCTCGACTATACCCCTTCGAGTATAACCGTACATGGTAGAGGTACGCCCAGAAGAGTAGTCCGGTCCTCTCCTCAGGTAACAACAACAATCCCTAGACCACCCGTTTGCTTAGGGATCCTACTCGATAATTACACCTTTGATGTTACTGATGTGTGTGCTAGTAGTGATGACGAGGATACCATAGCAAGTCTCCCTAGGCTTTTCGAGGAGTCCACCTTGTTAATGATTAGTGCCTCACCCGCTGAGCCAATCCAATGAACCCACCAAATCCACTTAGTGTACCCCAAACTCATCGATCACGACCAACAGGGAGTGCCAATTCTAGATTCATTCAAAAATGATGAGGCTCTCTCAGAATTCATGGGACTAAGGGATACAATCCCATGCAGAGATCACAAGGCTAGATTCAACATCACACTAGACACACAAGCATACTATGGGGAGACGATTGAGTCCTTCAGTCACAAAAGAAAAAGATCAAGAACAAGCTTGGAGTTATTGAGTGAAAACCACACTGTGGCACTCTCTAACCATAAAATAGTAAAAATAAAGGATGCATCCGATGGTGAAAACCTCCTCGAGGTGCCAGAGGATGAAGGATTCAATCTCCCCCCTATTGCTCTACACCAGGAGAAGTCAGTAGTATTGGTAGAACAGTGCAACCCTGTCAACCTGGGAACAGAAACAGAGCCACAAATCACATTCTATGCCCAAACACTTCAAACAGAGGAACAAGAACTATTGGTAGCATTCCTAAAGGAGAGAAAGGTAAATTTTGCGTGGACCTATGCAGACATGCCAGGCTTGGACCCTGAAGTAGTAGTTCATCATTTGGCCATTTACCCCAGAGCAAAACCAGTTAGACAAAAGCTAAGGAAGATGCACCCACAAATAGCCTTGCTTGTAAAGATTGAGCTACAGAAAATTCTGGATGTTGGCTTCATACGCCCGATCGACTATCCAAAATGGGTATCTAATCTCGTACCGGTCTCAAAACCGAAAGGGGGCATCCGCATCTGCACTGATTTCAGAGACCTAAAGAAAGCATGTCCCAAGGATGACTTTCCACTACCCAACATTCACATGATAGTGGATATGATGGCCGAACATGAGATGCTCTCCCTAATGGATGGCTTCTCGGGGTACAATCAGATAATGATCACAAAAGAAGACCAACACAAGACAACATTCACATGTCCTTGGGGCACCTACTGCTGGAACGTAATACCATTTGGGTTGAAAAATGCAGAAGCTACATACCAAAGAGCCATGACATTAATCTTCCACGATATGATCCATAAAATAATCGAAGATTATGTAGACGACATACTGGCTAAATCAAAGAAGAGACAAGACCATATAGCAACTCTAAGTGCTATCTTTGACAGGCTCGAACAATATAAGGTTAGACTCAACTCGAAGAAGTGTGTCTTTGGGGTACAATCGGGAAAGCTACTAGGATACATAGTTTCAATGAGAGGAATAGAGGTGGACCCTGCAAAGGTAAAAGCAATCCTTGAAATGGAAGCACCAAGAACATTAAAACAACTAAGAGGATTGCAAGGTAGACTTCAGTCCATCCGAAGATTCATAGCACAACTGGCAGATAAACAGATTGCCTATTCACATCTACTTCACAAGGGAGTAGCTTTCAGATGGGACGACAAATGCGAGCAAGCATTCAGCAAAATAAAAGAATATCTACTTACACCACTTGTGTTGATGCTACCAATTGTCGGGAAACCATTAATCCTATACATCTCAGCAACAATAGCCGCTCTGGGGGCCCTTTTAGCCCAACATGATCAAAAGGGAACTGAGCGGGCTATCTACTACATCAGCAGAACAATGGTGGGACACGAGCTCAATTACACGTCAATAGAAAAAGCTTGCCTAGCACTGGTATTTGTGGCTCAAAAATTCAGACACTACATGCTAGCACACCAAATCAAGTTGATTGCCAAAATAGACCCTCTAAAGTACCTATTGTCAAAAGCAACGCTTACAGGTAGAATGGCTAAGTGGGTAATGATATTATTTGAACATGATATCGAGTATGTAGAACGAAAATCCATAAAAAGAAAAGTCATTGCGGATCAGTTGGTAGAAGCTCCCCTCTACACAGATAACCCACTCATATCAGAACTCCCAGATGAGTCCCCTTTTAACCTTGGTGCAACAGACCACTGGAAGTTATGCTTTGATGGCTCTCACACACAACATGGATCGGGAGCTGGTGTGTTCTTCATCACACCGCAATGAGACTACATACCTAGATCATACAAGCTGTCATTCCCTTGTACTAACAATATTGCAGAATACAAGGCTTTGACCATAGGCCTCAAGATTGCAGCACAATGGTGAATCATGGCATTACAAGTCTATGGGGACTCACAACTTATCATCAACCAAGTCAATAGTGAATACCAAATGAAGGATGATAAGCTCACACCATACAAGAAGGTGGTAGAAAGCCTCAAGGAATCTTTCATCGAAATTACCTTTGAGTAGATACCAAGGACAAACAACAGAGCGACTGATGCAATGGCAACAATTGGATCCTTACTGGACATTCCTCGCAACGTCTCCAAACATGAATTCCTTGTAGAACAACTTCTCATACGCACATTGAAGGTACCAGAGTCAAAATACGCGTGTGAACTCGTTGGTCCTGGCGATCTTTGGTATCATGATATATACACCTACCTAAAGTTAGGAATCCTCCCCACTGACATCACTCCGAACCTAAAACGCACTTTTGTCAAAAGGACTTCATGATTCGTCATCCTAGGAGAGACCCTCTTTCGTAGAAGTATCGACGAAACCTTGCTACGTTGTTTAAAACCCAAGGAAGCCTTGACTGCTCTAACTGAGGTACACAATGGCACATGTGGGTCACACTCAAGTGGTATGACCTTGGCTAAAAAGTTGCTAAGAACAGGGTACTACTGGCCGATGATGGAAAAAGAGGCACACAACTTTGTCAGAAAATGCCTACAATGTCAACAGCATGGAGACCTTATTCATGCACCAGCTCAAGAACTGCATCCCATTGTTACACCTTGGCCCTTTTCACAATGGGGGCTCAATCTCATTGGTAAAATATCGCCCGCCTCATCCAATGGCCATAAGTTCATCATCATCGCCACCGAATATTTCACAAAGTGGGTCGAAGCAATTCCCATGACCTACATTATGGGAAAACAAATATCCAAGTTCATCCTGAATTACCTCGTTTGCTGATACGGTGTTCCCTAATCCATTATCTCTGATAATGGGCTGCCCTTCAAAAATTAGGATGTCCGTGATTTGTGTGAAAAATTCAAAATCCAACACTGTTTTTCCACTCCATACTATCCACAAGGCAATGGACAAGTAGAAGCTACAAATAAAACCATTTTGAAAATCCTCAAGAAAACAGTCAATGACTCTGGTCGTGACTGGCATCTGCAGCTAAATCTCGCCTTATGGGCCTACCGCACTAGCATCCGTATGCCAACAAGCGCCACCCCATTCTCTCTAGTTTACAGATCAGAAGCCATCCTCCCCATTGAGATCGAGCTCCCATCACTGAGGATATCACTACAAAACCTCATCACAGATGAGGAATATAGGGTCACAAGACTCAATGAGCTGGAATTACTAGATGAAAGGCGCATGGATGCCCTTAATCATCTACAAGTGTACCAGAATCACCTAAAAAAGAGCTACAACAAGAAGATCAGACAACGCACTTTCCAAGTTGGTGACCTCGTGCTGAAAGAAAACCAAAATAATGTGCCAAATCCAAATACAAAGGGAAATTTTGAGCTCAACTGGCTGGGACCCTTTACCATCACTGCAAGCTACAAATCGGGGGCATATCAGTTGTTGACACTAGAAGGCGAGCCCCTGCAAGAGCCCATGAACAGTTCACACCTCAAAAACTTTTATGCCTAAATCTTGAAAGGTATAGAACCCAAAAATACAAAAAACAATCATAAAAAGTCCTGAAAAAATGGTTACCTTGATGAAAACCTGGCAAACAAGCGTTTTGGTGACAACAAAATAATTAAAAAATAGTAAAAAGAAAAAATTCGTCCTCTAGTGAAAACCACTTCGGTGGCGCTTTGGGCAAGTACCTTGGTGAAAACCTGGCAAACAGGCACCAAGTGTAAATAAAGCACCTTCCCCATCTACCATGATCTGCACAACTCATTCCATCACTCATTCATCCACTCATCCGCTCGCATCCATACCATAGCCTGCGTTGGTGTCTACACCATATTCCACCATAGAACTACTTGGCATTTCTAAGGTCAGTCTGTCCTGCCTTTATTGAAGTAGTCTATCGCACCCCACTGGGGGCACGTGCTCGCAACATCGGATCAAATTCATGTATATTCTCGTGATCTTTTTCAAAATTCATCAAAAAACTCAAAAACATTTGAAAAATAAAAAATTCAAAAACATCCAAATCATTCAAAAAACTCAAAAACATGTCGAAATATCAAAAAATAATCAAAAAAGTTTCATCATTGAGTCTTGTCAGTTTTTCACCTTGTCGAACTACATCGTCTCTGAGCTTGAACATAGGCAAGGTTGATCTTTGATCATCCCTCGAGACATTTAGGTCAGTCCTTTAGGCATTCGTCGCATTGGCAATTTGTTTGCCCATTCATCTTTTCATTAAATCAAATGTGTCATCAGTCGAACTACGTGGTCTCTGCGTATATAATGTAGGCAAGGCTAATTTATGGATCAGCTCCCGAGACCCCTAGGATAGGTCTTTAAGTTAGTCTGTTCGTCGTAAATCTTGAAAATACCAAAAACAACCTCAAAACATTTGAAAAAATCCAAAATGGTGCATCCATTTCATCTCCCGTGAACATCTCACTCATAATAAAGTCAATCATCACTTTCACCCTTTGATGAGTTAGTCAGAAGCAAGTTTAGCAGCTTCCAAAGTGAACACCTTAATTGTCAAAGTCTCAAGTCTAGAGTAGTAAGCAAGCAAGTTAGTCACCTCAGAGTATCAATAGCCTATCACCTAATCGACCCCATCAAAACTCTGATCACTACATGTCCTAGGATGAAGCTTTCCTGCGATGGACATAAGCATCAGGTAACCCTCATAGTAGTTAGTCTTGGCTAGTGGTATGAAGAACATTCGCTTGTGTGTTTACTTTATTTTGGTCTCTTTTGACTTATCTTATTTTGTGCCCATCCCAAGGACCTCTCGATGATGCCTAAACAAAATAGGTTTAGAGAGAAAGGAATGGGGAAATGATCATTATCTTTTATCTGCTGTGCTTGTGGGATACGCTTGTAAAATAACTTAGTTATGCATGTTTTGTTTGGTTTGTAGGGAGGATATTTTAAGTATCTTGTTGACCACACAGGAAAGCTTGCTTTTTTGTGTTTTGGTCTGAGATATTTAGAATGTCTGAACTACATCTTGAATAAAGTATGAATGCTAAGTGTGAACAAGAATACTCCTATCTGATTTTTGAGTTAAGGTTCATCACACTAGGTACCACACCATCCTGGTTCTTAATACCTCGATGCATCGTACCTATGTGTGGTATCAAACATAACACAATTGACCCTTTGAAAATCCTAATTCCTAGCAATACAAATCACCATCATCATCCTCACTAACTTATTAATGCTACGTTTCTTCTATCTTCTTTCCACACTAACATGGTATTATAACAGTAATCAAAACATCACCCATGCATACATCCTGCATCCACTAGATAGTTAACATCAGAAGAGCATTATATCATATCAATATCTTAAGTTATGAGGAATAATATAAATCCGTTATTCTAAACATCTTAAGACATCATTACATCATACAACTGCGTCCATTACCATCATTAATACGCATTACATCATTTAAAGAATGGAAAATACAAAAAGAAATGCATTCATTACATACATTACATCACATGAATCATAAGGATAGAAACATCTCATAGCATCACATATTTGCATTCACATATTTACATGTACATCATAAAGGGAGAATCATCTCATATATATCATCAAAAATCATTGTCATAATACAAAATCGGATCAGGTGTCCATCAGATACATAATACAATAAGGCCAAAATACTACAGCCCGTATATCAAAAATAAAGCAAAACTATCCTATGATCAAAAAGGGGGTGGGCCCTGCTAGTTGTTGCCCTCCCCATCCTGTCTCTCACCATGTGCCTCTACTGGTCGCCTCCCTGTCTGCTGAGAAAAATCTGGCACTCTGCGGTCTGACGACACTACCTGCTGATAATGATGCCGATAGTACTCGGCCTCTCTGATAGCCTCTCTATAATCCCGAATATCAATCGATCGGGCCCGAGATGAGGATGCTGCACTTTCTAACTACCACCGTTGACCTATCTCCTGATCCCTCTCGAATCGTGCCTAGTCTCTCTCCGTAGTCAGAACCTCTATCTGCCCCTGTAGTTGCTGAATCAACACATCTTGATGATCGGGCTGTCCTGTTGGCTGCCCTGCCGGTTGTTACTGAGGATCTACCCTCGGCTGCACATCTTGATCTCCTACTCGGATAGGTGACTACTGGGCCCCGTCCCTAGGAGGTGTCTGATGAGGAGGTGCCTCACCTCGTCAATTGCCTCGCCCCCTGCCACCTGCTCGGCCCCTGTGTCTGCGCCGTGAGACAACTACGCCTGGAATTGTCAATCTGGGGGGAGGTCTGAACCATGCCTTGTAAGCTGCGGTGACTCCTGTATCTGCCGACCCCTAATCATATGGCCACGGTCAAGCCACTAACTGCCTAAACGAGGATACCACCTCAACTGCCGGGATGGGCTGGCCCCATGTTATCTCCCTAGTAGTATGTGCAAAGATGGCCACATATTGGTCATCGGGCCTATCTTGTACCTTCCCGAACTGACGAGCAACCCTATCTGGAAGGTACCTCTCAATCATGGTATGCTCTCAACCCTGCATCAGCCTGTCCTGTCGAGCGAAGAAGAGCTGCTGGACATCATCTCCCCACGGACCAATACCCATCCATGGTCTACAGACGAACTCTCTCATCTCATCGAGAACTTGCCACCAGTGCTGAATACCACTCGCGCCAGTAAATGAAAAATACATCAATGCCCCACTGTACCACCAAACGAGGGGATCATCTGTCTCCAAAGGAACTGGTGTGATGTCTGGACGAAGCACTGGGATCCTCTCCCATCCCCACACATGCAGTAAGGTGCCCCCTGCCCCAATGGACCTGCTGTCTAAGTAGACAAACTCATGAAGATCCCTATAGAGGGACGCAAGTAGTATAGATCCCTAAGAAAAGCACTCCCTCTAATGAACCATTTGATCCCATGCAAGTCCCCATCCTGGACTGAAATATCGGCCCCGCCGATCAGGTACCACAAGGCCTGAGATAATAGCAGCAGTGATTAGTAAGTACGTGTGTACGCGGTCGTGATATAACTCTAGATCAATTTGACCATCATAGAACTCAATGATATCCATATGCATCACCCCGTAACAAGCCTCTCTGCCGGCATCTGGATCATAAATAACTCGGGTCCCATGAATGGGCAAGTGAAGGATGCGCCATACATCCTCGAGTGTGATAGTGGTCTCGCCAGTAGGAAGATGGAAGGAGGAGGTCTCACTGTGCCATCGCTCTGCCAAAGCCGTAAGCATGCCTAGGTGAGCCCGAACAGGAGGGGCATACACAATGTACCAAAGGCTAATGGCACTAAGGTGCTCCTAGACCAATTCGGGC
The DNA here is from genome assembly GCA_007115665.2 of Sequoiadendron giganteum. Classification (NCBI taxonomy): domain Eukaryota; kingdom Viridiplantae; phylum Streptophyta; class Pinopsida; order Cupressales; family Cupressaceae; genus Sequoiadendron; species Sequoiadendron giganteum. The sequence continues at coordinate 620,937,547 of CM021106.1, forward strand.
ATAGCCCCTAATCTACTCAGCACTAGCCATCGATGCTCCTGTGAATAGAGTACACCAAGCTCCTCCTGCACAGGGAAGGTCATCGCGTTAGAAAAATAAAGTTTCAAAGTTCAAATCTGCCCTAGACTGGCAAGTGCGGCGCTGTTTGTGGGTGCGACACAGTTTGGAAAGTTCCAAACTGCACCGCCACGGTGGGGTTTGCCATTTTAGCAGTTACAAAGTGATCCGCACAGTGCACTTTTCATATGCGGTCCTGTTTGATGCAAACCCTAAGTTCCTAACTGGCCCGCGCGATGAAGAATGGAATGCGGTGGACTTTCGACCAACCAAATGCCAAATTGCAAACTGCCCTGCGCGGTGCACTTCGCATATGCAGTGCAATATGGGACTGCGCGGTTGCGATAAGACACTTTTTGCGATGCCATATGGCAATGCACAGTTTGAACCGAACCTTAACCCTATTTAATGCACGTAAAACGATAAAATTAAAAGACGGATAGGGGTACATACCATGGGTCCTGTGTTGACTGGCCGCTGATGTGTTCGAACCCTCTCCGTCATGTGCCTGGGAAGCTGTCGTTGTGCCATTTCCACTCAAACTCAGAGCTAAAAATTGAAATTTTCTAAAGGCTAAGATTGCAAAATGAATTGAAAATGACCCCTCGTGGTCTATTTAAGCCTAAAAATTAGGGTTTTTGGAGCTAATTTGACCTCCCAGCTTGGGTTTTGGTCCCTTGAGCCCGTCTTCGTCCAACTGAGAGTCATTTTGCGTCTCTTTTGGCATTTTAAATAAGTTTTCTAGCATTCTGGGGCATTTCTAGCTTGTCGGGCACCTTGTCATCTTTTTCGCGAGACCATCCAAAAAATCCAAAATTTTCATCCGATCTCTTGAGGGGGCAATATCCAGCAATATCCTTCCACTGGGGTAGCAGTGGGGCATCTAAAAAATTCAAAATCCCGGACCTTCGATCACCGTAGTTTATTCTTTGAATCAAAAGCAACAAGTACATTGCTTCAAAGAGGGGCAAAATGTAGACATGGAAAATGAATAAATTCATTTTGGCACACCTGATCCCGATTACTAACAACGTTTCCTCTTAGATCAAATTCTTCGCATTTCATCACTTTCTATCCTTTAATTCAATAAATCACTATTTATTGGGTCAAGTCTATCACCTCCTTTGATTAAATTAATTAGTTTAATTTAATTAACCCTACATTGCTGTTTGATTAAATAAATCATTTTATTTAATTAAAATCTCTAAAGTTCTGCTATTAAATTAAATAAATCAAACCTTATTTGATTTAATCTAACACATTCCTTCTTTATTAAATAAATGAAATCATTTATTTAATGAATCATTTCCTCTCAATTTCTGACTTAAATCAATTCATAAATCTAAGTCTAAATTGTCACATCACCTAATTCTTCATTAAGTTAATCAAATCCTTGATTAAGTTAATCCTTCTCACTAAAATTCTCTAGAGAATGCAACTTGCACAATAAATCAATTACTTTGATTTATTAATTCTCCTATTTTCCCTCACAAAGCATCAAAAAGGGAATATTCCTTATTTGAATTCAAAAAGTCCAAGTGGACTTGGTCCTTCCAACAAGGCATTAAAAGCCTCTTACATGTCCTTGACCTTGAGCCAAGTGACATTAACTTCATTCCTTTTCCCTCTTCAACATGTCATTTCTTAAGTTTGAAATGCCACCTAATTGCATTTATTGGCACATTGGCCAAAACTTGCATTCCTCATCCAATCACACTTGGACAAGTGGCACAATGCCATTGGACTATCTTTTGTCCCACATTGCTTATTTCCACTATCTCTTCCAAGATTTGAATCTATAAATTGGAGACTCTTCTCCTCAATCTTCATCCACAACTCATATGCAAAGTTACTCTCTTCAAGTGAGAACTGATTTTGCTATTTTCATCCATACATTCATATCATTTTCACATTTGTACCAAGGTTATGCTCAAATCGCTTTGGAGATTTGACCATTTCTTCATCAATCCACATTGTAACCATAGGAACTGGGAAATGGCCAATTGCAACATATTATTGACACCAATTCCCCCATAAGATCTTTAAATTATTTGCTTAATTAGGATTTAGTCCAAGTTTATTGTTTTATGTTCTTCAGTTTCTTAATTTTAGCTTAATAAGTGGATTTCATGGGGAATCCTTCAAATCTTTACATGCATTTTGATCTAACACTAACAATGTTTGACTTCTTTGTGCATTTACAGGTTTAGGGGTTCACAATATGTAATCATGGTTTTGGATTTATCTCATTTGGGGAATGAGAGTTGTAACCTTATTATTAAAAGAGATCTTATGGTATCTTTTACTTTATGCTGTAATTTATCTTGTTTGGAATGTATGTTTTCTTAATGTCATAAGTAATTAAATGTTGTGGTTTCAATTCTTTATCGTTGTTGTGGGTTAATTAGTAATCTCAGTCTCGTAACCCTAGAGGTTGTTGCAATGTGTAGTGAACTTGCATATTAATTATATTTTAAAAAAAATTAGTTTGTTTGTGTAGTTAATTGCAACTTCCTCTAGGGTTGCGTGGTGGGGCGTTACACCAATCTTTAGTTTATTACGCATCTTTCCCTAAAATGAATTAGAATTTTTTTTTTTATTGATGTCAAATTATGTTGTTCGTACATGTGCATGGTATGGTCCTAAAGAGTGACTTTTAAAAAGTGGCTTTTATAGATGTGTATTTAAAATTAATTATACCATCTAGGTATTAGAATAAATTACATATTTGAAAACTAGACTCAAAATACTAAATTTCGTATTAGTGAACTTTTTAAAGATTCAATATGTAAGTGCTTCAAATTTCAATCCAACTATGAAAAGTTCTAAAAATTGGGAAAAACACTTCCACTTTTTGAACATTTTGTGGACCCAAATTCTTGCACTTACCCACTAATTTCTGAATCTCTTCAACCTTAACTTACCAAGGTATGCACACATGCAAGATAGCGCATGAGTGTTGCTCATGAGGAAAAAAGAGGGTCCTCTTTATCCGATATCAATCTAAAATTTCTTGACCTTGTATAAACCATGCACTCCAACCCAATGTAGTGTATAATATAAAAAATGGCTACCATTTCCACATAAATTATTATTTTCATTTTTTTGTATTCTCTAAATTAAATCAAAATTTAAACTGCTAGAAAATCCTATCAATATGCATATTGCACAATAAGTACAATTGCTAGTTTTAGGTTGTGGGATTTTTTGGTTTGAATATAGGAAACACCTTATTAGTATAACAAGTAAAGTTCAATCCTATTTGGCTTGCATTAAATAAAAATTTATCCTTAGGTGATCTTATTGAGAATAAATAAGTTGCCATGAGAATAATTGTCTTTCTATAAAAAATAAAATGTAACTACATAACAAAATTATATTTTTACATTTGAAAAAATATTATTAAAATAATAGAAGCAAACTACATTTTATAGCATTGATCATTCAAAATGGAAAGATCCATTGCTAAAGCAAGAAGAGGGAAAACCTAAGGAGGTTTTCAACTATCCTATTCCCAATGAAACCCAGATAAAATCAAATGAATGGCATACTCTTTAAAGGATTGAAACCCCTTATTCCACTCTAATCTAATCATTATGAATAAGATAGACAAGTTTTGAATATTTATCAAATGATAAAGATCCCAACTTAGAAACATGCTAGTTACAATTATCTTATGAAGCCCATGTAGCAAGCTAATCTACTACAACATTCCATTACTTGGTTATATGAACAAAGGAGATAGCCTCAAAATATGGTGTGAGACAAAGGATGTATTCAACAAAAGAAGCTAGCCTACAAGAGGATTCCTAAAAAATTACTTTGTTCAAAAGAGAAACTAAGACAAAGGAGTTATATTGACAAATAACCTTCATCCAACCCAACTCGCAAGCTTTCTTAAGAGCCACCAAAAAAGCCTAAGCTTCTATTAGGTTATTAATGTCAATGTCAACACCATAAGAAAAAAAAAAAAGTATCATCTCTATTGGAGTTATGAAAGAACTCATAGGTACAATAATCTAATAAAAAATACCAAAACCTTTCCAGAAGAGAGATGTAATAGAAACAATTGCTATATTATCAAAAAATAAAATTAATATAGTATGATACAATATAATACTTGCTAACCTGGTTATAAAGGCAAGGATAAAACCCTAAATTTATCTAAGATCATGACAAGCATCTTAATTTTATAATAGAAGACACAAAAAGAAAATCACCCTAAGTAAGCTTAAGTAACTAAGTGTGAATAGGTCATAAAGTGAAACTAGCTAGATAATATACCCTATTCACACCAATAATCCCCCTTAATTGTAACTTGGGGAGGTACAAAATAATGCATAAAAATTAAAGATGGGTCCCTGTTGAACAAGACAACTGAGAGGGGGGTGAATCAATTGTAGCAATTTTAACCCTTAAAAAATTCCACCAAAGATTAAATCAATTACCATTCACAAATACTTTACTCTGCTAATGTGATTAGTTAATGTGTAGAAACAGAAACTGAAAGAAGTAAAACCATACACACAATAGCACCATATTTATCTGAAAAACCCAATAAGGGAAAAAACCACGGTGAGGATTAGGTCACAATATAAAGAATTCCAAAACCGAATACAAAGGCTCACTGCCAAAACAACACTTGTCCAAAACAATACTTACTATCGAATGAGGGTTAACCACCCAGAGGGTGTTGGAATCAAGGAACACTGAGAGGGGGGGTGAATCAGTGTTCTACAATTTTTAACTTTATTAATTTGATCCTAAAAGAACTTATAACATTAAACCAAAAGAAATATGCATGAACATAAGATAAACAACCAAAACACCATAACACAAGGATTTTTACGTGGAAACCTTGTAAGGGGAAAAACCATGATGGAGATCAGTCCACAAGTTTATACCCTATTAAAAGTGTAGGAAGAATAAATGGGGAATGCACATGCATTCAAGCATACTGCCTAGAGTTCACTGCTCAAATACAAAGGAAGACTCACTGTCTTACATAAATATTCAGATTAAATCCATCGAAAGAATTTGAAGTAAGAGAGTAGCATCTACTAATGCCTGATTATAGTTCTGATTAAGCACATTAGTCGATCTCTTGACCTTCTGTCTGATTTTGCTCTTCTGCTCTGCTCTAATTCACATCACAAATCCTTTTATGCACAAGTGAAACTGTACATAATCCTTCTGCTATTCGCAACACACACCAAATCTTTGCATCTGACTCCAAAATGATATAATCGATCACTTATATATCCGCTACTAAGGATTTAATCGCTACTTGTCAGCTCCAACAAAAGTATGAAAATATTTACAAACTATCAGCTCAATCCATAGTTAATTCTCAATGCACACCAACCAAATTCAGACATAGCATAGTAATGATCCAAATCAATATGATCGAACATGAAAATACTTAAAAAATTACTCCTTGATTATCTACAACATATTGTATTCATGAAGTCGGATTTTCGTACTGATAAACAGGAAATTAATCAACTAGATCTTCTAACTTGCACACCAATGAATGCGAATCCTGATGATTCTTAGATAAGATAGTACATACACTAAAATACCTTCCCTGTGATCCACAACTCAAAATGATAACACAAAATTGCATGTGAATCGATGAACACAATTTTGTTGGATGCTCTGTTCTTGCTTGACAATTAATTATAGAACTTCGATATGACTTCCAGTATGATCAAATGGTGACGTGTGGATTGAATCACAAAATACGGTTTCCATCAATGACAACACCAAATGACATTTGTAGTGTCTCTTCCAACAATGTCCCCCTTTGTCATTGATGGCAACACTTAGTGAAAAATGACTAAGTGTCAGATCAACACCAACATGAATTACACTGCCAACCTTCAAAATTTCAAAAACACAACTCCCCATGAGATGATTACGACATTTTTTACTGTCCTATTCTACCCCTTTCACATCAATGGAAAAGGCAGGAATTTGCATACCAAATATCAAACAAAACTATTATGAAGAAACTGCATGTGTGCAAACAGGTTTCTACAACTTACATAAACTTGAATAGATCTGCAAAATTGTTCTTCAACAAGTTCAAACTCATGTCCCAAACCTTCTTGAGACTCTCCAAGATAATCACATGACCAAAAAATAAGTAAGATTGCATCTCTATAGATTTGAGGTTCATCGGATCACTGACCACCATAGCATCTTGTGCTTCCTTCAAAGCACTCAACATTGTTTCCATCTTAGGACAAATTAGTCCTCTAAGCTCACAAACCTTTTCAACCATTTTAATTTCTTCATGCTTCAAGATTTTGATCTTGTCAAGCAGGGATATGACTTGACCTTCTTGCTTTCCAATATAGATAGTTAGAGGATCGAATGCTTGAGTGATATCTGCTAACTGTTTTTCACATTCTTTTATTTTCTTTTCAAAGTTCCTTAGTGAACTTAGATAAAGATAGACATGACTTGTAAATGTTACCACCTTCAGACATAACACTTTGAATGTTCTTTATACAAGTTTCTACTAGAGATTTACCACTAGCTAACATCCCTTTCAATTTACTGAACCTTTTATCATCAAACTCCTTCTACACCTTAGCCTCAACTGACTTCTCAAGGGACTCAAAATGAGTACTTACAAAATTAACAAGTTTCTTCTGCTCACCAGAGGGAGAACTAGACGGATCCTTAACATATGTAGGCATGAATTTCTCTAGAATACCAGATGCAAGATTCAACAACTCACTATCTTCAATATGTGATTTCAAAATTTCTTCCCTTGCCTTGTTCTGAGCGAATGAAGCTACCTTCATCTTCTAAATAGGAGATAAGGTGTCCAAGTTGATAGGACCTTTTAGTAGTTCATAATCAAATTCTTCCTATTGTTCTTCCAAAAGTTCTTTCACTGCCTTAGCAATGTCTCTTGATTTCACAGGAACTTCCTTTATTTCAACCTTCTTTTCCTCAATCACTATTTCTTCAGCTACAGATTCTTGCTTGTCTTTAGGAATCTCAATTTCTTCAACCGACACGACCTTAGGAGCTTCAGTCTCCATAGGAATTTCAGCATTATGAATTTCAAGAGGATTTAGAATGTCCTCAAATGTATCTTATTTTCCTTCCTTTGCTACTAAACTAGATGAAACATATCCATCATGCACTTCTTCAGAGACAACATCGATTTTGTTCCTTAACAAAACTTCCTTCAAAAAAATTTCAATTTATTTTTCCACTTCTTTAGTCTGACCAATCATGAGCTTGTTTACTCTTATTTTGATCTTGAAATCTTTCTTAGCACCATTCAAAATTGTCTTCATTTCCTCAATAGACATCACTGGACATAAATTTGCAAGAATTCGCTCTCTCAATTGCTCATCTTTAGTTCTTGCATTTACTCTCCTCATTTCCAAAATTTCATATAGAATTTTGGGTAATGCAAACATTATCTCAATAAGTACCTTATTGAAATTATTCAATTACTTTATTAAGGCTTCCTCAAGAACTCTTTGATCGGCACTATCAAAGGTGTCATACCATTCACAAAGAGGCCTAAGATTACCATCCTTAATCAATGCATTCTCCACTTCTTTTATAGACATACCTATTTTGTCAGTTTTCATCTTCTTCTTTGCTTTCACTTCTTCACCAGAGGGCTTGTCCTTAGAGACTATTTTTTCCTTTGTGCTCTTTTGCTTGATTTCTCTTATCTCTTCATCAAATTCAGTCTCTTCATCTTCAAAAACAACAACATAAACTCTTTTTCTTTTTTCCTTCTCTACCAAATGACTTCACTTGAGTTTTCACAAGACTTGATTTCTTTGCAAGACCGGAAGGGAGAGTAGAGATTTTTGTAGATCTAGCTCAGGTGGAGGATGCTACCGGACTAGCAGATTCAATTCTGGATGGCTCTCCTGCTTCAGCTTGTTCTCTCTTCCTTCTAGCTTCTCTCACAACTTCTGCAAATATACTCATGCTCTCTGCAAATATTTCCACTTCTTTTCTTACTCTATGAACTATCACAGGTTTCCTTATTTGATTGTGAACTTGTATATCCTTCTTTGAAAAAGTACCAAATCTTTCTTCTGACGGATCCTGAGGTTTTCTCAACAAATTTTCAGCATACATTTCCAAAATATACTCCTCAAACTCATATCCCATTAGCATAATCCAGATTGTTCTAGGATTTGTAGCTTCCATCATACATTGATCAATGTCAACCATAAAATAGATAGTTTCTTTGTACTTCTCCATAATAGATGTGGGAATCCTTTCTCTAGCATGCATCATACTATGAAAGTTCTTGAAATAACCCTAGATTACAGTATTCTTTGTCTTAATATCAACAAATTTGCACAAGATATCTCTAATTTGAGCAGCTACAGGTCTATTACCTTGCCATTGTACCTTTCCAAATCCTGGAACTTCATTCATGAAGTAAAAGAACAAAAATAATAGAAAATTATCATATTTAAAGGAATTCTTCTTATCTTTCTTGATTTTACCAGGATTCTCCATCAACTAGCTTTTGAGTAACTCACATAGATCATACTCTGCATTCTCCTTCACCATCTGATATGTTGCATAGATAGCTGTGGCAAATACAAAATTATCTCGGTTGAAATGATAAAATTTATAACCAATGACCGTAGATGCAAATCTGACATCCACATCAATAATATCATCAATTGTCATAGCTCTTCTATCAAAATTTGAACCGGTTGCATAAGTAATTGTTCGATTCTTCATGGACTTGAAGATTGGCAACCCATCGGAGGAATTTAAACCAGTAACAACGCTTATAGCTTCTTTTGTAATCTTAAAGGGTTGATTCAACCACATAAATTCAACATGAACTTAGCTCAAAATATACTGAACCCACTCACTTTCTTCAAACATGAGAAATTTTACAATCTGCGTGAATTTCTTCTCCTCTAGTGTTTTGAATTTAGGTTTAACATAAATCCTCTCCTATAATATGTTTGGAATACAAATTCAATAGTTACGAACTCCCTAACTCTCCAATGTTTGCATGAATGTATGCCCTAATATCTTCAATATGCAAGACGTCATACGAAACAAAGAAAAATGCACCCAAGGGCTCTTTCTCAATATATTTGATAGGATGCCACTTGAATTTCAGATGGGGTCTATCTTTGATATCAACTACCAGTGGAGTATCCATTTTCAAAAATTCACAAGTTCAAAAGTTTTGCCGATAAATACCTTTTCACTAGTTTGGAATTTGATCGCCGAATCGCCTTCACATTTGATTCTTCGCCAAATTTTGCCAAAATTCGCTTAAGAGCTCTCCAAACTTCTTCTCAAAGTGCAAAGTGATAAATAAAGAATACAAATGACCTTTTATCATTCACACACCTAAATTTTTGTCGCAGTAAATGCTTTTTCCCTAACTCATCTGGATACCCTGTTTCCATACACTGTGAAAGATAACTCTTTGCGGACCTTCAACTCATCATAAATAGTCTCTTCAACTGTTTCAACAACATCAGTGGATCATAAATTCAATCACTGCACTCATCCATATCCCGGTACCAACTACTGACAAGGGGTTTGAAGGATTTTCTTGAGAACTCCCCCTAGGCTAGAAGCCTTAATCTAATTCCGGGAGGAATTACCAGAATCTGGTGCTAGTGCAGATTCATTTTTTGCAACAGAGGGATTCTTTTTCACCCATGTCTTCTTCATTTGCTTCCTGATCTCACCTGTAGTGACTTTCCCTTTTCCCTTTTCATCCTTTTGCATGTTTCTCCTTTGATTTACCAGACCCTTTTTGCTTCTACAGAATTTAGCAATGTGACCAGATTTGTTGCAATTGTAGCACACCACATTTCTTTGTCCAGACCAGTTGTTCCATTAATTTTCTCTTGATCTGCACTGGTTAGCAATATGGCCAAATCTATTGCATGTATAACATCTAACATCTCTATAAAATTTGTTCATCATATTTCAATATTCATTTGACTGATGACCATACTTGTTGTAGTTGAAGTACTAACCGAAGAATGATGGACCATTTGAATTCATTCTACTTCTACATTGAGAAGCCATATGACCAAATTTATTACAAACAAAATAGTAACCATTGAATCTTTGAGCATTAGGTTGTCTTACCAGATACCTTCCAAATTTGTTCATTTGATTTCCTTGCCTAAATCTCCTTTGTCCTGATCTAGAACTTTCTCTTTCCTCATATCCAAGACCTTTCTTGTCACCTTCAATCTTCTAACTTTTAATCAGTTCATCTAGCTTGGTTGAGCTAATCTTGAACTTCTCCTTGAATTCATTTGCAGTAGCAAGTTCATCTTTAAGGGTAACAACCTGTCTTTCAAGTTCTTCTTCATTGTTTATGGATTGCTGCAATTCAAGTGCCAAATTAATGAATCCATCATTAATTATGTTGCATTCTTCAGATTTCTCTTTCAGGGATTGATCAAGGTTCTCTTAATTCTTCTTTCTGTCTTCAATCTCCTTGGTCATGCTCATCATAATAGATTCTAGTTCATGCTTTAGGATTGTATTAGCTCTGGTAAGCTTTTCACATTCTTTTGTCTTTTCCTTCAGAGCTTGACTTAGTTGTTCACCTTCCATTCTTTTACCATCATTTTTTTTAATCTGATCATAGAGTTCCCTTCTCTTCTCCTTGGACTTATTGATTTGATCTTTCAAATAATCAATGAATTTTTTAACATCCATGAGGTTTGCTTGCAATTTCTAAACTTCAGATTTTGACTAATCAAGATCATCTAGGGCCACCAAAATTTGTTGTTGAAGACTACTTGAATCCATTGAATTACTTTCCTAGATCTTCCTCAAGCTGTCAAACTTCTTCTGAGGAACTGAGCTTTGATACCAATTGTTGGAATCAAGGAACACTGAGAGGGGGGGGAGGGGGAATAAGTGCTCTACAATTTTTAACTTTATTAATATGATCCTGAAAGTACTTATAACATTCAACCAAAAGAAATATGCATGAACGTAAGACAAATAACCACAACACCATAACACAAGGATTTTTACGTGGAAACCTTGTTAGGGGAAAAACCACAGTGGAGATCAGTCCATGAGTTTATACCCTGTTAAAAGTATAGAAAGAATAAATGGGGAATGCACATGCATTTAGACACACTACCTAGAGCTCACTTTTCAAATACAAAGGAAGACTCATTGTCTTATACAAACATTCAGATTAAATCCATATGAAGAATTTGAACTAAGAGAGTAGCATCTACTAATGCATGATTATAGTTTCGATTAAGCACGTTAGTTGATTTCTTGACCTTCTATCTAATTCTGCTCTTCTTCTCTGCTTTGATCTAATTCACATCACAAATCCTTTTATGCACAAGTGAAACTGTGCACAATCCTTTTTCTATTCACAAAACACACCAACTCTTCACAATTTACTCCAAAATGATATAATCAACCACTTATATATATCCGCCACTAAGGATTTAATCGCTACCTATCGGCTCCAACAAAAGTATGAAAATATTTACAAACTATTAGCTCAATCCATAGTTAATTCTCAATGCACACCAAACAAAGTTGGCCATAGCATAGTAATGACCCAAATCAATATGATCGAACGTGAAAATATTTAAACAATTACTCCTTGATTATCTACAACATATTATATTCATGAAGTCAACTTTCTGTACTGACAAACAAGAAATTAATCAACCGAATCTTCTAATTTGCACACCAATGAATGTGAATCTTGATGATTCTTGAATAAGATAGTATGTACACCAAAATACCTTCCCTGAGATCCACGACTCAAAATGATAACAAAAAATTGCATGTCAATCGATGAACACAATTCTGTTGGATGCTCTGTTCTTGCTTGACAGTTAATTACAGAACTTTGATCTAACTTTTGGTATGATCAAATGATGATGTGTGGATCAAATCATTGACTAGGGTTGTCATCAATGACAACACCAAATGACATTTGCAGTGTCTCTTGCCAATAAAGGGCTCATTTCCACATAATTACAAAGAAGATAGAAGAGATTTATTACAGAGAGAAAACAATCTCAATGCAATAGAGATTTCCCCCACATTTCACTCACACACTTGTAAACATGCTTGAATGATAATGTACACCTTCAGGTCACTACCTCCAAAAAATTTCCACTTGAATTTCACACTGATTTTCTCAAACTCATATCACACACACTATTTCACATTTAGATATTGCTCTTCCATTCATCTTTGATAAACATCTCAACTCATATTTATACTATCTTCAACCTTTAAACTCATCCAAGGTCAAACACACACCATTTGTATTTACAAATTCAAATTAGGTTGGTACCAAAATATTCTACGGTGGAATTAGAATGAGGGAAACCTAAACACACACTTAATGAGGACATAAATAAGTTCCAACATGCCTCAACACACTTCCATAAACTTCACGAGTAGTGTTTAACACAAGGTCGGCCAATACCCATGTAAAACACATAAAACAATTAAGCACACACAACCTTAACATGATCCAAAATCTTCAGATAACAAACTTAACTTGAACATGATCATATCAGCTTATTTTTAGAACCACAAGTCCTAAAACCACAATTCAAAAAATCCAGAGCAACTACATTTCTCCCAAACCACAACCAGATACATAGAAAAGCATAGTACATATACCAATGAAAATATCTCACACTGTACAATGATCTAGAGGCCCAAATTCTAGATATAGCAACCATAAATAGCCATGAACAATATATCTGTATCACACAAGCATAGGAACATATCTTGGAGCACAACCCAAAAACAAATTAGCAAACCTTCCTTATTACAATTTTCTCAATATCCTCAACATATACAATCAGTATGAAATTAATGACAACAACAACCAGTAGATAAGTAGTTGACATCAATGACAACATCTTCATACTTGCAACAATATGCCCCTTTGTCATTGATGGCAACACATGATGTGAAAAACCATCAAAGACAACACAACAACTCTAAACACACTTTCTCATGATTTCACTTTCTCCCCCTAAGTAGATAATCTTTTTTCACCTGATACTTTCTCCCCCTTTGACATTGATGGTAAAGGAAAAAGATATTTTTCATTGTTTTCCCCTTTGGCATTAAAAACATTACCAATACTGAATACTCTCCCTTAGGAGTACACCCAAATAATTCATCAATGACAATGTACATGACAATACCTACTCCCCTTGAGAGTTAGCCAATAAACATCAGTCCAAAAGAAAGATAGATCCACATATCCACCAAACAGATGCATCTCCATATGCATTTAGTTCAAGAAAGGAGGGGCAATAATCCCCAACTTCTCCCAGAGATACTCAAAAGTATCTTTAGGAAGAGCCTTAGTAAATATGTCAGCAACTAGATCCTTTGTAGGTACACACTCAAGCTTTACTTCATTCTTCACAACCTTCTCTCTCAAAAAGTGATACCTTATTGATATATGCTTTGTCCTTGAGTGCATCATTGGATTGTTTCAAATGTTAATTGCACTTGTATTGTCACAAAAGATAGAAATGAGATCATTATAAATTACTCTGATATCCTTCAATGTCTGTCTCATCCAAAAAAATTATGTACAATAAGATGTTGCAACAATATACTCAGCCTCTGCAAAGGATAAGGAAACCAAATCTTTCTTTTTACTTAACCACGACACCAATTTGCAACCAAGAAAGAATGCACCACCACTTGTACTCTTTTTGTCATCAACACAACCTGCTCAATCTGCATCTGTATAAGCACTTAGCGTAAAATCAGTATCCCTAGGATACAACAATCCATAATCTAGAGTGCCATTCAAATATCTGAATATCCTCTTAATAGCAACAAAATGTGTTTCTTTAGGGTCTTCTTGAAATCTAGCTATAAGACAAACTACATGTATGATATCTGGTCTAGTAATAGTTAAATACAATAGTCCTCTAATCATAGATCTGTATTTGCTTTGGTCAACCTTAGGTGAATCATTATCTTTACTCAATTTGTAGCTAGTCACCATAGGAGTACATACCGGTTTGGAACCATCCATCCCAAACTTCTTCAACATCTTTTTTACATACTTCGACTGTGAAATAAAAATCCATTTTTTTGTTTGATTAATTTGCAACCCAAGAAAGAAATTCATCTCACCAAACATAGACATTTCAAATTCTTTTTGCATTTCTCCAGCAAACATTTTTCACATTGTTTCATTTGCTTCAAAGATAATGTCATCATATACAACCACTTTCAAGATTTTGTCATTTTCAATTTTGAAATAAAGATTGCTATTTGTTGTACCTTTATTGAAACCTTACTGAATTAAATATCTATCCAACCTTACATACCAAGATCTAGGAGCCTGCTTCAATCCATATAAAGCCTTCTTTAATTTGTAGACCATATTCAATTGATCTGACAATTGAAATCCTTTCGGTTGTTCCATGTAAACTTCTTCTTCAAACTCACCATTCAAAAATGCAGACTTTACATGCATTTGAAAAATTTAAAATCCTTATGAGCATAAAATGCCAAAATCATTCGGATAGCTTCCATCCTTGCCACCAGAGCAAAGGTCTCCTAAAAATATATACCTTCTAATTGTGAGTAACCCTTACACACAAGCCTTGCCTTATTTATGACCACTTCTGCATTCTCATTCAACTTGTTTACATCCATTTGATAAACTTTAAAATCCTTATGAGCAAAAAATGCCAAAAACATTTTGATAGCTTCTATCCTTGCCACTAGAGAAAAGGTCTCCTAAAAATCTATACCTTCTACTTGTGAGTAACCCTTACACATAAGCCTTGCCTTATTTCTGACCACTTCTCCACTCTCATTCAACTTGTTTTTGAATACCCATTTTGATCCAATTATGTTTTTATTTGCCGGTCTACGAACCGATTCCCAAGTTTGATTCTTCTCAATCTGCATAAGTTCTTCTTCCATTGCTCTCATCCAATTTTCATCTTTACATGCTTCACTCACTGTCTTAGGTTCAACTTTAGAAAATAAACATAGATTTATTTCAGTAGCAACAACATCTTTGCTTCTTGTCAATACTCCTTTTCTCTTGTCTCCAATGATTGGATCTTCTATATGATTCTTTTACACATATTTAGGTGTCTTTGGAGACACCACCAAAGCTTCTTCTTCTTCATTTTTCTTTTCCTATTCTTCAACAACTTCTTCTACTTCTCTGAAATTAGGTTCATCTGATATATAACCATCAACTTCAATTGAACTCTTCAATGCTTCATCAACCTTGACATTTGTACTTTCTACAATATTTCTCTGTCTTTTATTATAGCATCTGTAAGCTTTGCTTCTAAGGGAATATCCAAGGAAGATACTCATCACATCTTGCATCAAAATTTCCTAAATTGTCTTCATCTCTTCTCATATTACATTTGCTTCCAAATACCTTGAAATACTTTATAGTAGGAATATTTCTATACCGCAACTCATAGGGAGTCTTAGTATTGTTATATTTTTCTTGAACTCGATTAAACATAAACGCCCGTGTGAATTGCTTCTCTCCAATAAAATTTTGGTAGACCTGCCTCAATAATCATTGATCTAACAGCTTCATGTATCATTTTTTTCTTCCTTTCAACAATTCCCTTCTGTTGAGGAGTTCTTAGAGTAGACAAATTTCTTCTTATTCCATGTGCTTCAAAAAACATGTTAAACACATTAGAGGAAAATTCTACACCTTTGTCAAAACATAAGAATTTGATTTTCATATCCATCTCATTTTCAACCATGGCTTTGAATGCTTTGAATTTGTCTAATGCATCAAAATTTTCTCTAAGAAAAGTAACCCATGTAAATCTAGAGTAATCATTAGTCAAAAGCATAAAATACTTTCCACCTTGTAGACTTCTCACCCTTGTAGGATCACATAGATATGTATGTATCAAATCCAGTAGTTTGGTAGTAGACTGTTCCTTTGACCTAAAGTTGTTTCTAGCATGCTTTTCAAACTGACAATCCCTACAAATAGCATTAATAGGTTTTGTAATCCTCGGTAAATCTCTCATAGCTTGTATTGTATTGATTCTCACCATATTATCAAAATTCATATGACACATCCTCTAGTACCATAACCAGCTGTCACTAATCTGAGACATACAACAATGTCTATCAACACCCTTAAGTTGATAAATATTTCCTTCAGACTTCTTTCCAACAACAATCACTATTCTGAATTCTTTCCTTATTTCACATTTCTCATCCTTGAACACAATATTATATCTTTTACTACACATCTTTCCAAAACTCAAGAGATTATGCCTTAAACCCTTAACATACTAGACACCATCAATATTATTCTTGCCATCAAAACTGACTGAACCAATCCTACAAATCTTAGCACCAATATCATCTCCATACTTAACTAAACCTGCATCATATTTTTCAAGTTTAACATTTACTTACTTTTATCGCTAGCCATGTGATGTGAACAACTTGTCAACAACCCAATATTTGTTTTCTTGTTTAGCATAAAGAGTAGAAATTATAGTATCTTCATCTTTCTCTAGAGCACTTTCCTTCATCCTTCTCTCAGTATTAGCAGGAGAAAATTTATCTTTTATAGCTAGGAATAATTCATTATCATCAAAATCTCCATAATCAGATTCTTCATCAGAAATGTTAAATATCCAATATATTGAGAGGGGGGGTGAATCAGTATATTCTTAAACTTATTGAACAAATACCATCCAATCAATTCAAAACATATGATAATTAAGATAAGCATAATCATCAACAGAACATAAAACACAAAGCACAAGAGACACCAAATTTTTTACTTGGAAAACCCAGAGTGGGAAAAACCACAGTGAGGATTAACTCACAATATAGTGTAACCGATTATAAGATATTAAAAAAGGGTGGCTCATTGCCAAGACTCACTGTCCAAAAATGGGAGGCTCACTTCCTATAGAAATGAAGTAACAAAAATAGCTAACCACCAGGATTGAACTGATGAAAATACACCTCAAGTGCAGATTCAGTTCCTTTGTGGTTCAAGAAAAAATCACATGCTAGTAGATCACACTTCACCCTTTTCGCTTCCACATATAATCTCTAGTATTCACTCAACAACACATGCTCATCTCCAAAACTACAAAAACATCTTGTATATATATATGATTTTCCAAAGATAACAATCAGGTCATCTCAGTAATTCAAACGTGTGGCATGCTACAGCTTGTCGACATGGATTACACAAACAAAATTTAATCCATTAGATCTTTATCCACTTGATAGGTCGGCCAATAGTAGACCTAATAACAAACTTGTAAACAAAAAATGATGCCGGTGATAACCACGAGCGGTTGTACGCATGAGTTCTTGTCCATGTATGCATTTATCAATCACATACCATTTCCCAAAAACTGAAGTAGCAACTATTAACCAGAGAGGATTCTAGAAGAAAATACTAGAGGTTGATCCTGTATTACCGGTTCAGAATATTGGATTAATGTGACTTTGAGTCTTGCAGTTTCAACTCATATATCATGGTGACATCAATGACAACAAAACTGTTAGCAAGGGATATGATCTTCATTATTCCAACAATCCCCCCTTTTTCATTGATGGCAACATGTGCCAAAAATAATTTGCATACATCCTATGTACAAAATATACTCTATTTCTCATTCCTCTTCTCCCTTTAACATCAAGGACAAAGGTCGAACAAAAACATGAAAGATATGTACACAGGGTCCAGAATGTACAAACACACAGAATTAAACTTCTGAAATCCCCTTGAGGAGTTATCTCAAGCAATGTAAAAATAGAAAAAAATTACCTAGAGGAGGGAGCACTTTGCAGTTCCTAAAGAATACCTTGTTAGGCCGCTTTGCCATTCTCCCAACTCTGCTTCGCAAATACCAAAATTTTATTCAAAGATTCTAAAGCAATCAAATTTTCTTTAGCTTCATCTGGAGTGTCTAGAGTCAGATTGATCTTAGCCAAGTTTTCAGCATTAGCCAAAGCATTGGCTATCGAAGCATACTCCATCCTTACGTTATCACCAAGCAAGCTGAATTTTTTGATTATCTCTTCCTTCTGCTTATGCAACATGAAATTTTTTTCTTTGTGCGCAGAAATAACATTCCAAGTTGATCTATCTCTATCCATTGATACTTTATAAGTGCTGGAGACAACGGTCAACTGGGACTCAATGGAGTCCGTGAGATCTTTTATGCTTTGAGTGGTATCAAGCCACCTTATACAATATGCAAACACAAAATTAGCTTCAGATTCAAAAGCCTTTATAGCTTTGAGGATCTTCTCTACATTGGTATGTGCCGAGGCACATTTATCATGAAGGATCAGTAGCCTTTTCTCATTTAGTTTCTCTTCCACATCCAATTTTGTTTTCTCAACAAGTCCTATGGCATGCTCCTTGAAGGAGTGAAATAGAAGTTTCAAGTTCTCAACCAGAGAGAGAGACGTATCTATAGATGTATCCGATGTGACATCATGTAGGGCCTTGATGGTGTCTTCAACAAGCTCAGTCCCCTTCTGATGCATTTCTAATATTTATCTCCTATCGGATGCATGAAATACATCTCCAAATACCAATTTATGTACTAGAGAAATCTTGTTCATATCTGCATAACCTTGATTCATTGGAAGTTGCAGGAGTTCTAGAGGAATTACTGTTTGGAATCTGATCTGCTTAGACAACAGTCCCTTCAAGACATCATCATTAGAGGAAGATTCTCCAGTGGACTTTCGTGAATCTACAACTTGCTGGGATACTTCTTCGTTCTTTCCAGCAATTTCATCTGATCCCTTATTTTTGTTTTCTTCTTCTTCCTCTGCATTTTCTTCCTCTACATTCTCTTCTTCTGCATTCTTGTCTTCTAATTTTTCTTCTTCTTCCTTTTCTTCTTCAATTTCTCTTCTGATTTTTCTTCTTCCCTCTTATTTTCTTCTTTTGTATCTCTATCTTCGTCTTCGGGGTGTACCAGAGGAGTAGCAACATGAACTTCTGCTTCAACATTTTCTTCAACATGTTTCTCATTTTCTGGATTCTCATTAGCAGTATTGGTTTCAGGTAGAACATCTATACTACCTATTTCTGGAGGGATATTAATGTCACTCACTTCCAGAGGTATATTATCATTAGCAACACTGGAAGGAGGTTCTTCCAAAACTTCTGTAGAAGTTTCCTTTCTAGGTTTAGATGCCAAACTAGATGCACCAATCATGCCATACCTTTCCACAGTATCCTTGATAGTACTTATTATTTCCTTCCTTATTCCTCTGATTTCTTTCTTATCTTTTGTCATCAAAGTATTAACTCCTCTCTTCTCCCTGAGCATTTTGGCACAAATCTTCTTCAAAGATTCTAAATTATCCGGAGACAGAGAGGATGCAATTTCTTTATATGCTTTATTTCTTATTTTCTCTTCTTGCTCAACTACCTCTACTCTTCTTTTCATCAGTATTTTGCATAAAATTTTTAGGAACATCACACCTAATGTTGTCCCATTTAGCTTCCAAAATAATGACATATTTGATGATGGCAAAAATTATTGTTTCTTTATCCTCTTCTCCTACTAAATCATACACTTATGTTGTGGAATTCACCATATTATCTTGATTCACCATATTATTCACCAAAACATCTAGTTTGAGAGGGGAACCAGGTCTTGACAAAGAGGCATTTTGTTCTTCCTGGTCCAATGGGACTTCTTCTATAACTTTGGCCTTCTTTGCATCATTAACATTATGTTCATCAACATCGTCTGAAGATGACACATAGTGAAATTTCCTCGAGCTAACATTGGTTTCTTGTGATGCACCTTCACCAAAGGAAGCACTCACCCTTCTCTTTCTTGTCAATTTTGCAGTTGGATCTTCTTCCTCTTCTTCCTAATCATCAGTAACACTCATATTCTTCTCCCGGGTAGCCTTTTCTTTTCTTCATTTGATAGGGGCTACCGGAGGAACACCTTTTCTTTTTCCTGATCTGATAGTAGGTCTAGAAGGGGTTGGGCCTTTGTCTTTATCAACAGTGTTGGGAACAGTCTTCATTTTAGCTGGTCTAGAAGCTGGTATGGAAGGAAGGGTCCTACCGAATCTCCTTACATTGGGTAATTCTTCAGACTTCTGTCCTTTAGCGTCTCTTCCTAGAGCTATTTCTTCAATTGTAAAACCATACTTCTTGAGCATTTCCGTTACATTTTTCTTCCTTGTAGCTTTTTTGAGTTCCAAATGAACTTCTAGGGATTTATCTGCATAAGTTCCAATCTGTGGTTCATTTGGATCTTTTGGACTCTTTAATAAGATTTTCACATAACCTTCAACAACATCTTCTAAGACCTCATAACCTAGAGGTTGAATCCAAATGGTTCGGGGTTCAACTGCTTCTATCACACACTCATCAAAAGATACATGAAATATGATCTCATTTTTAAATTTCTCAACAATATTCCTCAAAATTTTGTCCCTCTCATTCATAATTTTCCTAAACATAGAAAAGAATGTCATCAAGGCATTTGCTACATTGTTCACATCACCCAAACTACACACGTGATCAAAACTCTGATGTGCCACCGATCGGGATGGATCCCAATACACTGTTCCAGATTTTCCCAAAAGTATTTTGAGAAAATAGAATAATAGACACACACTCAGAGAACCAAACTTAAATGGGCACTTCTTCTCTTTAGACATTCTTAGATTATCAAGCAGTTGTTGTTAGAGGAGCTCACATAGGTCATAATTTGCACCATTTATAGTCATATCATAACTAGTATATATAGTTGTGGAAGACACATAATTCTCTTTGTTGGTGAAGTAGATTTTGTGGCCAATCATTATGGGTGCATACTTCACAGCTGGATTAGTGATAGGTTTTGTCACAAGAGCCCTCTTGTCATAGGTTGCACCGGTGAGATTCATTACCATTTCATTTTTCATTGCTTTAAGCACAGGTACTAGTTTGGTGTTGTAGAGTCTAGTGATGAATTTTCTTCCTTGGTAATCAAGTACGGTTCATGAGTCCATAAGAAATGATCATGCATCCTACTAAGAACTAGCTTTACATATTGATCATCTACTGTAGACAATACATTTGGAAAGTTATTCCCATAGTCCAAATTCTTCATTACCACATTCAAGTACTCAGGTTTTACTAAGAAATCATCTCTCATGAGTTCATTTAGCCACATGTCAATCAATTTGATATGATTGAATTCCTCTATCTTAACCCTAATGTACATCCTTGTATCCTTAGTTGGCATGACACCATGAGGAACCAAAGAGAAAGCGCCCATAGGGTCATCCTCAAAAAATTTCATCTAGTATTTTTTGAAGGAAGGCCTAGGTATTTCTATTGTTTTTACAACTATAGGAGTTTCCATTTTCTATATGCCAAGCTTTTTAAAGGATTCAAGAAAGGAATTTTCACAAGCTCACAACAAAACAAAATAAAAAAATACCTATTTCTTTGCAAACAACCAAAATTAGGGTTTACACTAGTCGCACCTCAATTTGCTCCAAATCGCTCCAAGTTGCTTTTTGACTCTTTTGAATGCATAAATGATCGAAATTATTTTATGATTTTGCTTTATAGATTAATGCGATGCCCTAATTTGCATTTAATTGGTGTAGGAGCACCTAGGAAACACCTAGGAAGCACTAGGCAATAAGAAGAAGTCTAGGATGCTTTTTGTTTTATTGTATTTCCATGAAGGTCATGTTGACCATTGAGTTTGAATTAGAGGTGGAATAACATGTCTTGATCAGGAGTGATCAGGAGAGGTCAGTAGTTTAAGGAAAACTTACTTTTCCTAGTTCTCTAGGAATTGGCAAAAGTGGAAAAATAGGATATTTTGCACCTTTGCCACAAGACTAATGTAATATCCAACCAATGGGAGGCATAAATACCTTCATTAGCCTATAAATGGAGTGCCTTGACCTAAGAGAAGGGTTGGATGCATTCGAGTTTGAGCAAAACTTTCAAATCAAGAAAATAGTGATTACTTATGTGAATTTCTTGAGTTTTTGTTTGAGTTTTGTGTGTTAATGTTTTGATCAGGCACTATGAGTAGTGTAGGATGTAGGGTAATTACATTCCAAGCATTGTGTAGGAACAGTAGGAGTTAGTTTTCTTTATTTCAAGCATTCTTTGAATAGCTAGTTCATTTCTTGTATCTACTATCCTGACTGGCAGACTGTTAAGAATCGAGAACTAGTCCACGTTCCCACTGTACCTGGTGTACAAGATTTTGGGGATTGGGGATAGAATCCATGTTTGTAAATATGTTAGAGGTAGGAGAGGTTAGGAGTTAGGGAGTCACTATGAAAGACTTCTCCTAGGCGAGCTTGACAGTGCCCAACTAGGAAAGTCAAGAAGTGCAAAGCACTTGGCTTGCAGGGGCGACCTTTCCCTGATAAACCACGTGGTAGAAAGGTAGATGGAAGCCTTGCAAAGGCTTGGTAACAAAGAGGAGGCTTCACCAATCTGTTTGAGTGGAGAACTGATTAATAGTTTGCTATGTGGTCAAGAAAACCTAAAGAAGAGGCCTATTTTGCAAAATTGAAGGTCTGACCTGTGTACAGACAGTCAAGGGTTAAGACCTTTGAAATCTTGAAGTGGTAGGCATCAGGATTAAGAATCCATAGAAAATATTTTGGGTTCTTTAGAGAACTTAGGAGAGTTACCTCATTCTCTCAGAGGAAAGACCTATTTTGGAAGCCTAGAACTAAGGAACCAAAACCCTAGATGAGGGTTTGGTGAAAGCGATGGAAGAATGGAGTTTGGTGAACTTAGAAGAAACCTACGAGGATGGTGTGAAGCTAATAGAAACATCTCTACACCCCTACAAAGAATAAATTGAGAGATGGGAGTAATTAGCCTTTAGGGAAGATTAAGGGCCAAGGGAGGGTTAGTGGCAAGGCACCAAGATTGGCTTGGTAGATTGAGAGTTTGATGATAGTGGGGTTGGCCAGTAAAACCAGGGGTACCTATACATGAGATAGGACCTAAAGGTTAAGGTGGGAGAGTCACCTAGGAGTTCTTGAGAATAAGGAACCATAACATGGAACAGTGAGTGTTCCATCCAACCCTACCCTATCAGATCAGAGGAGCTCACATAGGTCATAATTTGCACCATTTATAGTCATATCATAACCAGTATATATAGTTGTGGCAGACACATAATTCTCTCTATTGGTGAAGTAGATTTTATGTTCAATCATTATGGGTGCATACTTCACGGATGGATTAGTGATAGGTTTTGTCACAAGAGCCCTCTTGTCATAGGTTGCACCGGTGAGATTCATTACCATTTCATTTTTCACTGCTTTAAGCACAGGTATTGGTTTGGTGTCATAGAGTCTAGTGATGAATTTGATTTCTTCCTTGGTAATCAAGTGTGGTTCATGAGTCCATAAGAAATGATCATGCATCCTAATGAGAACTAGCTTTACATATTGACCATCTATTGTAGAACATAAATTTGGAAAGTTATTCCAATAGTCCAAATTCTTCGTTACCAGATTCAAGTACTCAGGTTTTACTAAGAAATCATCTCTCATGAGTTCATTTAGCCACATTTCAATCAATTTGATATGATTGAATTCCTCTATCTTAACCCTAATGTACATCCTTGCATCCTCAGCCGGCATGACACCACGAGGAACTGAAGAGAAAGCGCCCATGGGGTCATCCTCAAAAAATTTCATCGAGTATTTCCTGTAGGAGGGCCTAGGTATTTCTGTTGTTTTTACAACTACAGGAGTTGCCATTTTTTGTATTCCAAGCTTTTTAAAGGATTCAAGAAAGGAATTTTCACAAGCTCACAACAAAACAAAATAAAAAAATACCCATTTCTTTGCAAACAACCAAAATTAGGGTTTACACTAGTCGCACCTCAATTTTCTCCAAATTGCTCCAAGTTTCTCTTTGCCTCTTTTGAATGCATAAATGATCAAAATGATTTTATGATTTTGATTTATAGATTAATGCGATGCCCTAATTTTCATTTAATGCTCTTGAAATTCGAAAAAGCTACCAAATTTCCTTAATTGCACTGAAAAACCCTAATATGCTCCTCAAACAAGCATACAAGCCTCTTTTCTTTCGGTTTCTTTTTCTAAACGTCTACACACTCATTTCTTACAACCTTTCTTCATGCCAAGGGCTGACATGCTTGAGATCAAGGGGCTCAAGAATTTTTTTGCTAAAGCTCCCCCTAAGACCATGCTAGGTCTAGTTCCCGGAGGAATCATCTGCACCAGATGAGGGTACAGACACATCAATAGTCCCTGAATCTTCTTTATTTTTCCATATATCTTACTCATTTCCTGCTTAACTTATTCTTTGTCAACCTTCTTTACAAGTTCATTCTTCTTTACTGGAGCAGATTGTTTTCCCTTTTTGCTTCTGCATACCTTTGAAATATGTCTTGGTTTGTTGCAATTATAACATGCAACATTTCTTTGACTTGATTGACTTCCATTAAACCTTGTTCTGCACTGATTCACTTTATGCCCATATTTGTTGCATGTATAGCAATTGCCAACAAAGGGTTGATTCATCCTTCCTCCATTAAACTAGTTAATCATCCGAGTTCTGCATTCACTAGCTCTATGTTCAAACTTATTACAGGCATAGCATTGTCCGAGGAAAGAACCATCCAGGCGGAGGGGAAGTATCACTCAAGAGAAGATCTTGGTTGAATAACCGATAATGTAAACTATTTGAGCATACACAAACCATAGTAGTTTGGTTGAGTCTAGATATAGAGGTCGGAAGTAGGTAAGTCATTCCTAGTCGTATGTCTGCATTAGTAAAGGTCTTGTTTACTATCGAGTGCATTATTGGGTGATGTTTATCTATTTGAGCTTGTGAGTTCCTCCCTTATATCTCTATGCTTGATTGTGTGGTTGATGAGTGTTTATATATATGTAGATATACATATATACACATGAGCATTCATGGTTGTAAAGAATGTATATATGTATATATATATATATATATATATAACATCTGTGTGTGTTTGACTACCAAAACAATGGTCTATACTTTATTATCGAATAAGATAACTTGATATATGTGTGAACATAGTAAATATATATAGGAAAACATGTGTAAGTGCTTAATGGTGCAATCAAACACACACACACATATGATATATACACGAATACATGTATACGTATGTATACATGAGCATATATATATAAATATATACATACTCCTCTATGCTCATGTATACATACGTATACATGTATTTATGTATATATCATATAAATATATATAGTCGATGTGATTTAGTAATATTATCTTGTGTATATATATATGACAATATAATTGTAGTTCATTGGTGTATATATATGAGAATATATATATATATATATATACATGTAAGCGTTAATGCTTAAACAAAGGTGTGTGTGTATATATATATATAATATGTATTATAGATACATATATTACTTTTAAATGGTTGCTACATATATGTATATGAAAATATATAGAATGTGAGTCATGGCG
Organism: Sequoiadendron giganteum; assembly: GCA_007115665.2. Taxonomy (NCBI): domain Eukaryota; kingdom Viridiplantae; phylum Streptophyta; class Pinopsida; order Cupressales; family Cupressaceae; genus Sequoiadendron; species Sequoiadendron giganteum. Next base: position 620,963,144 of record CM021106.1, read on the forward strand.
CACTTTATAAAGCATGGATAGCTTGCTTATGCATATGGTAGAGAAACACATATACATATATAAGTGTGCATCTTACATATTATTAGTAAAAGCACTATAATTTTCATAGTGTATTGGATGCTAAAGAATTCTTAATATAGCTTTGACTAGCCCTTTAAATACTTCACTATATGAACATTGAACATAGGCGTATATAAGAGAAGAAGAGATCTTATAAGGCAAAGTAGTTTTATGCTTATCTTGACAAAATTTAGATACACCATGAGTATTATGATTTTATTAACTTGACTCAATTTATAGCTTGGAAAGGCCGCACGTAGTTGGAGTTGATATTGAGTGCTGTTTTCACTTGCTATTAAATAGATGTCGATTTATTGAAGGTTGTTTATAGTCGATGGAGACTATGAAATGGAGGTCAGTATTGACTATGTCAATGGAGGCCAATTTAATAGCTTATAGTTGTTAGTGGAAACTCATTATCATAATGAATGGCACGTGGTATAATTCATTGCATTATATTTGATATTGTTTTCTATTGAATGCTTGACTTGGTTGATGCCTTAAGAGAGGCCAAGCTTGACTTTGTCTAATGTATTAAACTACTTGAGTTGATGCATTCACCAGATGGGTCAATAGAAACTTGCTATCATGAAATGGAATTTGACTGAGTTCAACTACACCAAATGTGAAGGAAATAGAATAGGAATTGGCACCACCTTTGAGTTTGATTTGCTGTAGATGTCTTCTCCTTGTAACTATTCAAATTATGCATATGTTGATTGAATTAGTCTTCAGAATGTTGTCAAGGAAAAAAGTCGACTTGTAGGTGAATAAGCTGAGTATTAGCTTGAGAATTCACCACCTTTTAGCTGAGCTACTTTGTATGGAGCTTGTTGTCATTTTGCATGCCTAAACAATAGGCCATGAGGTTGCTAGATTTCTCTATAAATAGCTAAACCATTTCATTTGAGAAGGATGCATTCTTTTCCCAAGAGATTATACATCTTTTGCAAATCATTATTTTTGAGTTAATACCAACCATACTTGTCTTATTATATGAGTGAGATATAGAGAGTGTTCTATTGTGAGGAAGAGGTAACATTGCTATCGAGAGAAGTAAGCTATCAACAAGTGAGATAGAGTTGTTTGTGAGAAGCTGATTATCAAGCTAATTGTTGTTAAAGAGGGCTGCATTTCCATCTTTAGTTGGATAAGCGATAATATGTATGGGTATCTCTTCTTCTTTGTTATTTTACTTTGAATGATGTGTCTTGCATGCATTGTTGAGATGTCCTTTCTAGTATTTGCATTAGAAAAGGTAGATTATTTTGGAAAGGAAGCTAAAGCTATTATGCTATTTTCATATTGTGTTTTTAAGTACTCCATAGTAGGAGATGGGTGTTTATCATAGGTGTTATATACTAGGTATGATTGAACATGAAAAGCACATATGGTACACTAGCTAAGTTATTTATCTAACTAGAAAAGCTTGTGTATACTCATAGGAGTTATAATCCAGTATGGGAGGGAGTTTTATATACTTACAAGTAAGTAGGGAAATCCAAGTTTATATGTTATCTTTGGAATGATGGACTATCCATAGAAGGAAATACCTAACTTGTGTACTTACTAGTTAAGTAGGTTTATTCCAAGTAGATTAATATGGTTGTAGGTTATCTGGGATGAAGGACTACCCATTGAAGGAAACACCTATGTGTAGCTTAAGATAGCCTTAAGTCAAGTCGGCCCTAAGTAGTGTATGTGAAAAATGATCCTTAGTAGAACGTATTGAATGAAAAACTTTGATCAAAGTAGTGTGATGACCTTTGGCTCCACTATCAGTTCACCGTGATCTAGTATTACATGCTAGACAAAGATTGTGGGATTGCAAGTTCTAGTTAAGTAGGGCACAACATTATGCTCAGTTGGTTGTCGTTATCGGTTACTCTACCAATTTCTTCGTCGGAGGGAAGGGCCATCTATCAAATGATAGTTGTGTGGGTGACCGCATTATGAGTCCATGGTTGACGAAAAAGTGCTTGAGTGATGCTTCTCCTCCATAGTAGGCAACAAAAGAACCAAGATTTGAAAGGAAGGATCCTGGAACGTCTTACAACTATTTATTCCAAAGCTCATTGGAGCTATGTATGTAAATTTATGTATTATTGTTTTGCTATAACTTGTGAAGTTATTATAATGAAATGGAATCTTTATTGCAATATGATATGGCATCTTGTTCATATATTCTCAATAAAAGATTTTTTTATTGCAATGACTTGTTACCAAATTTATTTACTTGCAAGGTGTAAATTTATAAATTTTTATTGCATTGAAGGTTTGGCACATTACATGTGGTATTAGAGCAACCAGGTTCAACACTACAAGCTATGAGGTCATTATGCAACAATACACAAACTTTATCGAAAGATGTGAATTTCTGGAAAGTTGTATAAAATTGGGACTAGTTAAGAGTCGTCCTTGGAGTAGGAACTCCTAAACCAATAACTTATGAGATTACCTAGGATTGTGGAAGATTATGCAATCGAGTTATGTAGGAAAGTTATGGAGAATAAACAATATATACCCTTATCCTACGAAATAGTTATATGATTCTAAGGGGATGGGAAGAAATGAGATAAACCCTTAATAGTAGCAACCTATAGTTGTAAAGAGTCAAGAATTCTTGGATTTAGTGAAAATACTATGAATCTATGTGTATGCAATGTTAGTATAAATTATATCAAAGTAGAAATTCAACAAAGGAGGTATCCACAAGGGTTGGGGAACTCTTGACGTAAATCTAATTCTTGTATAAGGATAAGATCTTGTAAGAAAAGAGTTAGAACCTAGGAAAAGAGAAAAGACCAGAATGGTTAGAAAGAAGTAATCAACGACGTGGGCATGATTCCACCAACCAAAATTGATGAGATTATTGGAGTTTTGATTAAGATGTGGAGAAGGGAAACAAACAACCTTGGTATCTCTTAAGGTTAAGAAGATTACTTAGAAGTGGGAAAAGTCACTTGGAAAAGTGATTATGAGAAAGAAACCTGAAAAAGGTAAATCAGGTTAGCTTGAAAAAGGTTTGGATAGTACATAGATAGGTTGGAGTATAAGATGAACTCACCAACATGTATGTGAAAGCCAACGTATTTTTAGAGGTTCCAAAATGAAATGGAATACAGTATGTCACTATGTGTCAAATCAATAGAAGTTGTAAGGGAACAATGCTCTAAGTTAAAAGGTATATCAACAAAAGAGGCTTGTGAGTATGGATATTCCTCCACCAAAAGTGATATTGGAAAGATAAGTGGAATATTAGTGCGCCTCCTATCATCTAAGTTGTTGATTATTGATTAGATCTCCTATTGATGATCTAAAATGTTGAATCGATGAGATAAAAAACAACGATGAATCTAACTTCGGGAAAAATTATATTCAAAGTATGCCATTGAGGCAAGAAAAAGGAAATAGAAAGCCAACAACAAGGAATGATAAATCTTTCCAAAGAAGCAAGTGTTTGCTAGGAATTCAACTTTGAATAAATCGAAAGTTGTGAAAAAACTAAGGGGGGGAGGAAGAGAGTGGATTGACTCAGGTTAAGTAACCCACCCAACAAAAAATGTGGACATGTTTTCGATGTGGAAGAACTAATGACTTATTCACAAGTCATGTTGTCAATTAAGTCATATATTTTGTGACTAATGAGAAAGGAAAAGGTATTGGGATTTTTTGAAAAAGATAAATGGAAAGGTCAAGGATTATGACCTATTATCATCCCATACCTTATATTTATCTGATTGGAAGAATAAATGATATTATCATTGATGCCTTAAGGAAAGGATAGGTAAAAGTACTTGGTCATGAAAGGGAAGATCATTATCCATGGAATTGGCAAGGGAGTATCTAGATTACTTATGAATTGGAAGAAAGCATCTCTACACTCCTATATACCTTATATGGGGGATTTAGATAATGATGTTATTTCTATACATAAGTAGTAATACTACATATTATGAAATAAATACATGTCGTGAAGTGACTTGACACTGTAGCTTACTATGCTAAGAGACCTGGGAATGGGAAGGTTTAGCTATTAAGCCATAGAGATGGCATGAAAGATAAGGCATGATGTGACACTATGCAACCACATCAAGTATCTTTACTTGATTGATCACTACCTTACTCTTGAATGAAACCCTAGGTTTAAAATAAATTATTTGGGATGAGAATTTCATTTTATTAAAGAAAGAAACCTTAGGTTAAGTTACCTACTAGATTGGAATATGTACTGGACTACTCATTAACACTTATAGGTTGGGAATAACTTATTTGGTTGAGTTGTACATTTGGTCTTGATTGGAACATATAGGGGTAGAGTAACCTATAACATCAGGCTAGCCATTGATTGAGGACTCTATCCTAAGAATCAGAAGGGAATATTGAGATTGAGATTCACCTATGTGGATGTGTAAATCACTTGAGCTTATGAAATTCTATATGATTGGAAACATAGGTGGGATACCTAGTGAGTTAAAGTAGCTACTTGGTTAATTACTCTACACTCTTGAAAGGAAGTCATATTTTTGACAAGGCTCTACCTTGATTGGCTCTTTTATTAAAAGGGATACACTCTCAATGGGAAGCATCTACAGTTATATCATGACATCATAGAATTTTCACTTAGCGTGAAATGTTGGAAATTTAATTAAGTGGAATGCCGAGGTTGTTTCATGTGATTAACTAGTATATACTGAAGTGGGGACTTTCCTATATGAATAAGTGAATCCATGGAGATATCGGGAAACATTCGCGCTTGGTAATTAGGTATGTAATTAAATTTGACATCTTCTTGAGACCAACATGATTGAATGAGGATTAATACTCGAAATTAGTACCAATTTTATCAGGAAAATTAGATTGAGTTAAAAGATGGATTACATATTTGAAAATAATTCAAGGACAAAAGAAATCCACAGTATGGATGTCCTAAGATAAATGGGATTTATCTCCACAAAACTTATAACCATTATTACATGGGAACTAAAGATGGCATGAGATAGTAAAATAGGTTTTCACTTAGTCAAAGAATAGACTATTATTGGATATAAAAGAACCTATGTACCCAAAATTTTTTAAGATTCGAGAATGAAACAAGGAAATTAATGTTAGAGTTAGGAAATTGGAATGACAAACTGAATTTTCGGATGAGGACCCACTATAACTAGGGAAAAGATAGAGTAAGAGGCTGGAAGGAATGCGACAAGATAATGTATAGTATGCCAGGAAATGAAGATTGGATGTCATCATTGGTAGGACATGTATACACTCTTGAGATTCTAGAGGGAAAGTGGTAGAACACATGATAGATCAATCTGTCTATGTCGATAAAATTGACATAATGTTTTAGTGGATAAGACTCATCAAAGTAACCAACACTATTTGGAAACTTGACTTTAGGATTTCGGTTCTAAATAATATATTATGAGAAGTAGTTGCTTAGTATTCCTGAGAAAGTTATCTCAGTTATGAACGAGCAAATAATGATAGGGTTGTATAAACCATGATCATACTATGAGACATTCAATTGAACGAATGTACAATATATTAATATAGCCCAAATAGGCAAAAAAAATGGTAGACTAAATCTGGAATGATTTATAAACTTCTAACATGGAGGTTTAGACCATTACATGGAAAGGAAGGTTGGAAACTCTATTATGTTGAAATAGGCTTAGGAATAGGGTAAACCATAGACTAGATAGATTGTCAAAAAGGAGTAATAAATCGAAGAGATCGATGAAACTTTGCCGATACAAAGCTTAAGTATGAAGCAATATCAAAATTTGACAGGTGTCCAAGAGAAACGTTATGCTTAGGATGGAAAAGTAATCAAGAACAAGTAATTAATGGTAAGGAAGATAGATGTGTAAGTGACAGACGAACTTGGTTTATGAGTTGTCTAAAGTGTAAATACAAAAGGGTAAGGATGGGACCCACAGTGTAGTGTGCAATACATCACTATTCCTTTTCTATTTGGATTATATTGAGGATAAATTCATGGGCCAATGATTTCTGATCACTATGTATTAGGTGTCATGTATAGCTACAATTGTATCTAGGATGTGTATATATGATAGTGTAATAAAGCTCTTTGGGAGGGTGAGTATGTGTAAGGCATACAATAATTCCCTATGCGATAGTGAGAGCACTCGAAGAAAAGTTGAGGAAAGGCAAGTTTGCAAGGAGTGATGCTACATAGGATGAATTTTTATAAATCTTTCATATTTTTTAGAGTGGAAAATAAAAAATTATTTATTTGTATGTTAAAGTGCTATAGATCATTGGGGACGATGATTCACAAGGGGGGAAGTATGTTACACCCCAATTGTGTAATTATTATTTTACTATTACTATGTAGGGTAAAATGTGAATGCAATGTAAATTATGGAGATGAATATAATGTGCTCATACCATGTTATCAATGTGAATGTTATCTTAGTTGATGTTATTTCATGGGGAAATACTGCATATATGTGAAAAGATGGCTATTGAATTATTATTCTAACTTTGGAGATGTTTATATGTATACTACATATGTTGTGAATAATTGACTACTATGTGCATGTGTTAGTGGATGCAAGTATGTGTTCCATTCCCCTAGGTGGAGGGGAAGTATCACTCAGGAGAAGATCTTGGTCGAATAACCAGTAACGTAAACTATCTGAGCATACACACACCACAGTAGTTTGGTTGAGTTTAGACATAGAAGTGGGAAGTAGGTAAGTCATTCCTAGTCCTATGTCTGCATTAGTAAAAGTCTTGTTTACTATCAAGTGCATTATTGGGTGATGTTTTTCTATTTGAGCTTGTGAGTTCCTCCCTTATATCTCTATGCTTGATTGTGTGGTTGATGAGTGTTTATACATATATGTACACGTGAACATTCATGCTTGGAAAGAATGTATATATATATAACATCTCTATATGTTTGACTATCAAAAAAGTGGTCTATACTTGATTATCAAATAAGATAACCTGATATATGTGTGAACATACTAAATATGTATATATAGGAATACATGTGTAAGTGTTTAATGGTGCAATCGAAAACACACACACACACACACACACACACACACACACACACACACATATGATATATACATAAATACATGTATACGTATGTATACATGAGCATAGAGGAGTATGTATATATATATATAGTCGATGTGAAATTTAGTAATATTATCTTGTGTATATAGTTAAGATATATATATATATATATATATATATGACAATATCATTGTAATTCTTTGGTGTATATATATGAGAATACATAAATATATATACATATACATATACATATACACGTAAGCGTTAATTCTTAAACAAAGGTGTATATATTTATAATATGTATTATAAATATGTACATATTACTAAAATGGTTGCTATATATATAATATAGAATGTGAGTCATGACACACTTTATAAAGCATGGATAGCCTACTTATGCATATGGTAGAGAAACACATATACATATATAAGTGTGCATCTTACATATTATTAGTAAAAGTGTTGTAATTTTCATAGCGCATTGGATGCTATAGAATTCTTGATATAGCTTTAAATACTTTACTATATGAACATTGAACATAGGCGTATATAAGAGGAGAGATCTCTTAAGGAAAAGTAGTTCGATGCTTATCTTGACAACATTTAGATACACCATGAGTATTATGATGCCATTAACTTGACTCAGTCCATAGCTTGGAAAGGCCGCACATAGTTGGAGTTGATATTGAGTGTTGTTTTCACTTGCTATTAAATAGATGCCAATTTCTTGAAGGCTGTTTATAGTCGATGGAGACTATGAAATGGAGGTCGATATTGACTATGTCAATGGAGGCTGATTTAATAGCTAATAGCTGCTAGTGGAAACCGATTATCATAATGAATGGAACACGGTATAAGTCATTGCATTACATTTGATGTTGCTATCTATTGAATGCTTGACTTGGTTGATGCCTTAAGAGAGGCCAAGCTTGACTTTGTCTAACATATTAAACTATTTGAGTTGATTCATTCACTAGATGGGTTGATAGAAACCTACTATCATGAAATGGAAGTTGAATAAGTTTAACTACACCAAATGTGAAGGAAATAGAATAGGAATTGGCAGCACCTTTGAGTCTGATTTGCTGTAGATGTCTTCTCCTTGTAACTATTCAAATTATGCATATGCTGATTTTGTCGACCTATAGGTGAATAAGCTGAGTATTAGCTTGAGAATTTTCCACCTTTTAGCTGAGCTTCTTTGAATGGAGCTTGTTGTAATTTTTCATGCCTAAACGATAGGTCATGAGGTTGCTAGATTTCTCTATAAATAGCTAAACCATTTCATTTGAGGACACATTCTTTTCCCAAGAGATTATACATCTTTTGTCGATCATTATTTTTGAGTTAATACCAACCATACTTGTCTTATTATATGAGTGAGATAAAGAGAGTGTTCTATTGTGAGTAAGAGGTAACATTTCCATGTGAACTAGTTGGACTTTTATCTCGCTATACAAGAGTTCAAGAAACTTAAAATTAGATAAAGTTAATTTTTTTGATTTAATTTAACTTATAAAATCATGAAATTAAATTTTTAAATCTAGACTAGAAAGTATACATAAATTATACCATACATGATCATGTAAATCCACTCCCACATTTTGTTCAACATGTGTTATAGCTTTCAATTCAAGACCAAACGTCTCAGCTGCTAATTCCTAGATATTCAAATTTAAAGAAAACAATAGGTTAAAAATATTTACCAAAACATGATTTTAACCATATATTTAAAATACCTATAAATTGAATAGAAAATTTACAAAAGTTTAAGACCTAGAACGATATGGATGACTTGTGAAAATGGCCCTGATCAGTAGCCTGACTAGCACCCATCATTATAGTGCCATCATTCTGCATAAACATATATATCTAGAAAATATATAAATTTAAATATAAAATTTTAATTGAATTTGAATTTAAAATTTTAAAATAATAGTACATCTAGTGAAAACACACACTAGAAACAACTCATGCATAACAATTGATGATGGAGGAGTACTTGCCACACCTTGTGGTTGGTCGGTCATGGATGTCGTATGAAATCCTTGCATCTATAATATAGTGTTTCACACATGTACAATTGAATTAAATTATGGATGTAAACTAAAATAAATAAATAAGAAATTAAATGATGCAACTTTAAATTAAAACTATCTATATATATGCAGTTTTAGGACCTCGATATATATTGGTTTACTTGAGTGTAAGGTGTGCCGAATTGTACAACGGTTGACACAAAAAAAAGATGATTTAATTGATATGATGTCCTAAAGCCACTCATCTACATAAAAAACTTCAAATTAATATTGTTACCCCTATTTCTCACTAGCCCAAATTTTAAAACTTTTGTATCAAATTTGTTTGGCTAATTCAAAAAACATCTTTTGTAAATGTTTTTGGGTTAGCAAGAGTGTGTATAATTAAGGTTGTCATCTATAAGATTTATTCTAAGTCATTTGAGTTGTATCTCCCATCTTATTTTGTCAAATCCATTTTGGAACATTTTCATTTTTGTGTCTTGTGCTATATCAAAAATTTGTTATACATTGTTGTATCGAAAATTGATTAGGCGGATTGGAAAAAAATGTGGAACAATTAATTTTTACAAATTGTGAAAGTTCATGCAAAAATGTTTAATGGGTATAATATTGGTAATGTCATGTCAAATATGACTGGTTTCCACAATAACCCACTTTCTATTTTTTTGAGATATTAAAGCTTTGATTTTTGTTGGCTGAATTATGAAAATTATTAAATTGAAATTTCTACTTAGTCTAAAAGGAACTATATTTATGGATTTTGATTGTGATGCTGATATTAATGATGTGGAAAAATTTCATTAAAAAATACTTACCAAGAAAAAAGTTATACTTGAATCCCTATTTTCTAGTTTAATGGTTTATCAACATTTATCAAAATCAATTTAATAGAAAGTTGTAGATCTCTAATGTTGTGAAGTTAGAGGAGTTGTAAACCCATTTTCCAAGCACGAATGCAGCTTGTGAAATTATTGCTAATTATAGATGCAAATAAATTAAATATTATTGGTGATTTTATTCAAGTTTATAACTTCTTTCAAAGTGTCGATGATAAGGGCTAGCTTCATCTTATTACGTTGAAGGAGTTACCTCTATGAACAATACCCAATAGATCTTCGAGATCGACGGTTTGCAGTGTTCGAGGGGCATGCAAGGCGATTAAACGAATCTCAACCATTCATCATTTCACCATTTTTTTGGCTATTTTCCACTATTTTTTTGCTGCTTTCCCTACTGCTATTGGTTTTTGCTCCTCCAAACTCTTCCTCACTAGTATTGACCTTTCACTTCTCCAATTTGGCAAGCTATAGCCTAAAAATAAGGTTTTGATGAGGCTTTTAGAGTATGTTTATTAAAATGAAAATTACTGCCAAGATCCTAATAATGAACACATTTAGGTTTTAACATTACAACATCCTTTATCCTACGTAGTTAAGTATATATTAACATAATTAATATATAGTATATTATTATAATAAAAAAATATAAATAATATAATTATACTCATTATTTTATAAATTATATTTTTAATAAAACTATTAAATACATATATAAAATGATTATTAATTATAATTAATAATTACTATAGTTTTATACAGTACAAAAATTTAACAAATAAATATAATACAAATTATATAGTACAAAAATTTAACATATAAATATAATACAAAATATAATTAATATATAACATATATTTTATATAATATAAATTAAAGTATATTTAATATAATTATATTTATTATTATATATAATAGTATATATAAATTATATATCCCTCCCTATCTTTCTATCTATTTCTCTATCTCTATCTTTCTCTCCTTTTCTCTTCTCATATATCTCTATCTCTCTCTTTCTCTCCCGTGCATCTCTCTCCCTCTCTTTATCTCCCACCGTATCTCTTTCCCTCTCTCCATCTTTATGTATCTATATTTAATTCTCTCTATGTGTCTATCTCTTTATCTCTCTCTCCCTCTCCTCTCTCTCTATATCCTTATATATCTATCTCTCTATCACTTTATCTCACCATCTATATCTCTCTATCTCTCCCTCTTCCTCTTCCTATATATCTCTCTATCTTGTCTTCTCTATCTCTTTGAGCTATCTCTCCCTCTCTCCCTCTCTCCCCCATCTTCCTCTCTCTCTCCCTCTCTACATCTCTTTCTCCCTCGCTCCCCCTCTTCTTTCTCTCCCTCTTCTACATATCTCTTTCCCTCTCCCCCTCTTCTCTCTCCTCCTCAACCTATCTCTCTCCCTCTCGACCCCTCTTCTCTATCTCTCCCTTCTCTACCTATCTCTCTCCATTTCTCTCCATCCCTCTCTCTATCTCCCCCCTCTCTCTATCTCTCCCCATCTCTTCCTCCTTGGCTCCATCCCTATCCCCTATCTATCTCTCTATCTCTACCTCTTTCTCCCTTTCTCTTCCTAGATATCTCTACCTCTCTCTTTCTCTTCCCATATATCTCTCTCTCCCTACTCTCTCCCTCTCTGTCTCCCCTATTTCTCTCTCCCTCTCTATTTATCTATATTTTTCTATCTCTTTGTTTCTCTCTACCTCTCCTCTCTCTCTATATCTCCTTATATCTTTATATTTGTATCACTCTATCTCAACATCTATATCTCCCTCTCCCTCTTCCTCTATTTATCTCTATCTCTTTGAGCTATCTCTCCCTCTCTCCCCCATCTTCTTCTCCCCCTCTCCCCCACTTTCTTCTCTCTCCCTCTCTACGTATTTCTCTCCCTCTCTCCCCCCTCTTCTTTTTATCCCTCTTCTACCTATGTCTCTCACTCTCTCCTCTTCTCTCTCTTCCTCCTCAACCTATCTCTCTCCCTTTATCTCCTTCCCTCTCTCTCTATCTCCCCCCTCTCTCTATCTCCCCTTCTCTCCCTATCCCCCCATCTATCTCTATATCTCTACCTCTCTATCCCTTTCTCTTCCCATTTATCTTTATCTCTCTCTTTCTCTTCCAATATATCTCTATATCTCCATACTTCTCTCTCCCTCTCTCCATCTCTATTTATCTATCTCTAATTCTCTCCATTTTCTCTCTATGTCTCTCTCCCTCTCCTCCTCTCTCTATATCTCCTTATATCTCTATCTCTCTATCACTCAATCTCACCATCTATATCTCTCTATCTCTCCCTCTCCCTCTCCCTCTCCCTATATCTCTCTATCTATTTTTCTCCCTCTTCCTCTCACTATATCTCCATCTCTACCTCTATTTTCCTCCCCCCCCTTTATCTCTCGACATGTCTCCCTCTTTCTATCCATCCATCTCTCTCCCTCTCTCTCCCCCTCCCTCTTCCTAGACCTTTATATCTATCTTTTTGCCTCTCTATCTCTCTATCTCTATCTCTCCATATTTCTTCTTCCATCTCTCCCTCTATCTATAGCTCTCTATATATCCATCTCTCTATATATCACTTCCTATCTCTATCTCTATCTTTATATCTCTCCCTCTATATATTTATTTCTTCCATATCTATCTATCCCTCTCTCCTCTCTCTTTATCTCTCCCTCTCCTTCACCATCCCTATCTCTATCTCTATCTCCTTACCCCCCTCTCTTTCTCTCTCTCATTCTTCCCCCCTCTATCTCTCCCTATCTCTCCCTCTCTCTATCCATCCCTCCTTATTGCAAACATAACATGAGCCTGTTGGTAATGGAGCCTGATGACATTCCTGATTCAAAGGTTTTATTTCAATCATGTTTGGATCCTTGTATGTGGATTCATAGTTGATTTGAAGCTTTAACTTCTCTATTGAGACTTTTGTTGCATAAACAACCAATTGACCAAAATTAATAATTAGTAAATATAAGAAAAAAAACCAAAATTTATCCTAATTGACCTTGCACACTTCTTTGGTGTATCCTTTGTACACTAAGGTGCAATTTCTAGTCAGTAGTTTCATGCAAGCTAACAAATCTGCAATTTATGATGAATGTTATGAATTCCTCTCTAAGCACTGATGATAAAAAAAATGGAATACTCATCATCATTTTCACATAACTTGATAACTCCTTCTAAGTTGCCGATACAAGGCATGAAATTATTATCCAATACCGATACCAATCAGAGATTAAAACTTATCAACAATTATGTTCAACTTAACAACCACTTTCGAACAACAGGTTCTTAGTAGCTCTCAAAAGGGCTGACAATTGGAGGAATGAAGTAGTTATCATAACTACTTGCAATACTATACCTATGAAGGACATATATATTGGAGAGAAGTTTTGAAACTTTTGAGCAAATTCAAATCACAGATTTATATGTAAAAAGTGGCAGGATAGACAAGGATATATGTTGGGATGTGAAGTCCCATGAATTTTCTATTGTAACAATTCCAATAAAAAGAAAAACAGTTCCAACGTAAATAAAATCTGGTGATGCATCGACCAAATAGACTCCTAATTCAGTCCATTTGTTATTAAACAATTCCAATGTCCTTAAAATAGGATGATTCTCCTTCTCATGCTCCAACAAGAAATACACAATTAGGCTATTGAAGAGTCCATTATATATTGGATTGTTTGTAATGCAAAAATTGAATGTGCTGTGAATAATAAAAAAGTATTCTCCTGCTTTCCTATGGACGTAGGCACATTGCCGAACCACGTTAAATAATTTGTTTTATTTTTGTTGCTATGTCTCTAATTTTATTTCAAAAATAATTATATGATGAACTATTTATAGCTGCGTATATATAACATTTGGTATCAGAGCTAGGTTAACAACAGAGGGAGATTTCTACAGGCACTATAAGTTGCTATTTAAGAACAAAGCTGCATGATTCATCAAAATGTGATGTTGCTAAAAGGAAACCAGAGTTGTGGAAAGTTGTTCGTTTGAAAGGAGCTGAAGGAAGGCTTGAAAAGTAGCAGAAATTAAAGTCAAGGTGATGTGCATGCTGTGAAATTTAGTTAATTTTCCCTCAAATGCTCTTTAGATCTTAGTTTTTTTTAAAAGATGTTGCCATAGTAGTTTTTTTTGAAAAAATTGCTGCCAAGGAAAGAATCGGAAATAAAATTGTAAGTGTTTGATTGCAAACATTGTTTTTTTTTAATTTGGTTTGTTTATTGAAATCTGAGTAAGAAAATTAGCACAAAAGGTTATAAGAAATGGAGGAGACATACAAATGGAGAATTGAAAAATTCTCAGGCCAAAACTTCAGAATGTGGAAATTGCAACTCAAAGCTCTTCTCATTCAGAAGGACCTTTTGATTACTTTGGAGGGAAAAACTAAAAACCCAACCAACATGAAGGATGAAGATTGGGATAAAATGGATCAGAAGGTTGTGGCTATAATCATTCTTTCATTATCTAGTAATGTTTTATTCAATGTTTCAACATAAACGATAACATAAAGACTTTGGGATCGTCTATCAGAGTTGTATGAGAGACCCTCTGCATCGAACAAGGTATTTTTAATGAAGAATTTGTTTAATTTAAAAATGCAAGAAGGTGGTTCTATCACAAATAATCTAAATGAGTTTAATACTTTGGTTAGTTAGTTGTCTTTAGTAAAAATTATAGTAGAGGATGAGATAAAGGCCATCTTGTTATTATGTTCATTGCCTAATAGCTGGGAAGGACTTTTTATGGCTGTTAGTAACTCTACAGCTAGCCCAAAGGGTGTGCTAAAATTTGATGATGCTGTAGGAGTTCTTCTTAGTGAGGATATAAGAAGAAAAAAACAAAATAATTCATCAGGTGCTGCTTTAGTAGCTGGCAACAGAGGAAGAACACAAAAATGAGGCAAGGATAACCAGAGGAAAAGATCAAAGTCTACTAAGAGATCCCAATCCAGAGGTAGAAAAGGCATTTGTTGGCATTGCAGTAAAGAGGACCACATGAAGAAAAATTGTTGGACCCTCCAGAACAAGAAGAAGGCTGAAAATCAATCTAAAAATAATGAGGTAAATGCAACTTCTGAAGAAGATGTTGATGCTCTTATTTTATATTCAAGTGATGTTGTTGCAAATGTTTGGGTACTTAACTCAGGAGCATCGTTTCATGCAATGTCTTCAAGAGATTGTTTTAGAAATTACCAAGTTGGTAATTTTGGTAAGGTTTATCTCGATGATGATGAACCTTGTAGTATCATTGGAAAATGAGATGTTCTCTTGAAGATGAAGAATGATAATAGTTGGTTGCTAAAAGATATTAGACATGTTTCTCAACTCAGAAGGAACCTGATTTTAGTCAGGCAATTAGATGCTCTTGGTTATAATGTTACGTTTGGAGTAGGAGCATGGAAGGTAACTAAAGGAGCATTGGTCATAGCGAGAGGAAGAAAATATGGTACATTGTATTTACTAGAGGGTCAGATTGAAGTGGGAGCTACAATGGTAGTAGCAGATAGCACAACAAAGCTTTGGTATAAAAGGATTAGACACATGAGCCCGAAGGAACTTGAGGTCTTGAAGAACCAACTTCCAGGTTTGAAAGAAGTGGATATTGAGTTATGTGATCATTGCATCTACGACAAAAAAAGAGGACAAGATTCTCTAAAAAGAAACATAAGATGAAGACATGACCATTGGAGCTAGTGCATTCAGATGTCTTCGGTCCTACAAAGGTAGCGTCTATTGGGGTTCCATTTATTTTGTTACTTTTTGGATGATTGCAATAGGAAGGTTTGGGTTTATATGATGAAAAAGAAGTATGAAGTTTTTGGTATATTTAAAACCTTTGAAAGCACTTATTGGAAACCAAACTAGTTATAAAATTAAAAGTTTTAAAACTGACGATGGAGGTGAGTATTGTTCAAAAGAATTTGATCAATATTGTGTAGAGAATGGTATTCAGAGAATCAAGATTGTTCCTCTTACACCACAAGATAACGGTGCTATAGAAAGGTTAAATAAAACCATTATGGAATGAGCTCGAAGCATGCTCTCAAATGCAGGACTAGGAAAAGAGTTATGGGCAGAAGCAGTAAATACATTAGTGTACTTGATTAATAGAGCACCATCCACTCAACTTGAATTTGGAATTCCAGAAGAAAAATGGTTAGGTAAGAAAATTTCCTATGATCATTTGTGTGTGTTTGGATGTGAAGCTTTTGTTCATATTCCAAAAGAGAAACAAACTAAGCTTTACATGAAATCTAAAAGGTGTATCTTCATTGGATATGGAAAAGAAGCATATGGTTATAGGTTGTGGGATCTAGTTAATAAGTGTGTCACATGAAGTAGAGATGTGATATTTAATGAAAAAGTAATGCTAGGTTTACAAGAAGTCAAATCACCTAAGGAGTATATTCCATTAGAAGATATCACGAATGGTAGTGATATGTTTAAACAAAAGGTGATTGTAAAGCAACCGCAACCACTAGTGCAAATTCAAACACATGACCAGCCACACGATTTCCAAGATAATGAAGAACATGTTCCGCCAACTAGTAATGCACAAGAGTTGATTCCTCCAATTAGGAGGTCCACTAGAGAGCGTAGGCCTTCAACCAAGTATAGAGATTTTATTCAATATTTATTGCTTTATGATGAATCTGAACCTACTACATTTAAAGAAGCATGTGTAGATAAAGATAACAATAAATGGATGGAAGCCATGAGAGATGAGATGGAATCTCTTAAGGGAAATCACACATGGGATCTAGTAACCCTTCCACCCAATCAGAAAGCATTGCAAAAAAAGTGGGTTTATAGGTTGAAGGAAGAAGCAGATGGAAAGAAGAGATTTAAAGCCAGATTGGCGGTCAAGGGATATGCTCAAAAAAAGGGAATTGATTTTACAAAGATATTTTCACCAGTTGTGAAAATGACCTCTATTAGAGTAGTGTTGGGCTTAGTAGCTGTTCATGATCTATAGTTGGAACAACTTGATGTCAAGACAACTTTTCTTCATGGTGACTTGGAAGAAGAGTTGTACATGAAGCAACCAGAATGTTTTGAGAAAAAAGGTAAAGAAGCACTAGTTTGCAAAATAAATCATAGTTTATATGGGTTGAAATAAGCTCCTAGAAAATGGTATCTGGAATTTGATTCTTTCATGTTTGAGCAGAAAATTTCTAGATGTGAATTTGACCATTGTGTCTACTTTAAGCTCTTTGATAATGGAGAATTTATACTGTTATTGGTGTATGTTGATGATCATGCTAGTTGCATGATCTAGCATGATTGTTGTTAATAGGTTGAAACAAAAACTATTTAAGAAATTTTTAATGAAGGATTTGGGTGCTGCAAAGAAAATACTTGGAATGAGAATTATCAGAGATAAGAAGAAAAGGGAACTTATATTGGGGTGATCCCACAATAGTGGTTTACAATTTTTGGCCAAACCGGACACTGAAATTATTATTTTTAACTAAATCTTCACATTCAGGCACCTATAGCAGCTAAACCGCGAGGAATTTGAAGATGATGCAAAATAGAGTCTTGTCACATTTTGTTTGTAGATTCGAAAAATATTTTTTTTTCAAAATTTTTGGAATCAGATTGCACTTCTTTTTCTATCTCCCACAAAAACTTGTTTTTTTTCAAAAAACAACATTTTTAAAAAGTGACACACACCGTATAACGGATAACTTTTTTTCCATGAAGGATAAAATTCTAATTCTTTCGAATTTAGATTTTTAACTCCAATATCTAGTACTTCCACTTGGTTAGATAGTTTTTTATTGAACATTTTTTCTTTAATCAAGTTTCAAAGTCAAACCAATTACAATTCAGACATAGCGCGACCGTATAATGCGCAATTTTTTTTGTATATATCGAAATTCATTTTTTTTGTTGGATCAAGGACTTCAATATATGGTGCACTCATATTTTTTAATATTTTCTTTTGATAAGCTGCTATTTTTCCACATGTGTAGAACAAAGACCTTCATTTTTGATGAAAAACCTATGTTTAATAAAACTAAAAAAACAAATACATAATAAAACCAAAGCATATTAAAATTGTATTCGTTGGATAGCTCGTTCCAAGGAATACCATAATAATTTGAAATAAATTTCAAATGAATTCATTTGATCGCTCAAAAGGTAAATCAAAAGTGATTTTTTATTAGCATTTTGACAGGTGTAAAGGAGACTCATTTATACGTATGATTTAAAACTAGTGAGGTTCTATCCAAGGGGGTTTGATCTAAGGTGGTTTGATCAAACCCTCTTCAATTGAAACTTTTTAAGGCTTAAATAATTATATTTTCTAAAAATATGTGATTTAAGCAAAAATCAGTTCCTCTCAGAAATTGTAAACCAATTTTGTGAGATCACCCCACTACTGTAAAAAGTTTGGGAATTACATGAATGAGTGTAGGAAGAAACAGTATGATTTTGGTAAACAAAATGCAAATTTTACAAAAGAAAGTCAAGACCAAAAACCAAAAAAGAGCACAATGTTTTTGGCTTGTAATGTGTCCCAAGACTTTTGAAGAAAAATAATACATGGAAACAGTTCCATATTCATTTGCAGTTGGGAGTTTAATGTATGCTATGGTTTGCACAAGACGAGATATTTCCCAAGCAGTGGGAGTGGTTAGTAGATACATGAGTAATCTAGGAAAAGTTCATTGGTAAACAGTGAAATGGATTCTGAGATATCTTAAAGGTACATCTAACCATGTTTTGAGATTTAGAGGTGAAGATGCACAATTGCATGGATATGTTGATTCAAATATGGTTGGATATTTAGAACGAAGATGATCTACAACAGGGTATGTGTTCACATTGGTAGGAGCAACAGTTAGTTGGATTTCTAGGTTGCAAAAAGTAGTGGCTCTTTCAACTACTGAAGTAGAGTACATTACAATGACAAAAGGAGCAAAGGAGATGTTGTGGTTGTAGAGGTTACTATTTGAATTGGGTAATAGACAAAAGGAATTCGTATTGTATAGTAATAGTAAAAGTTCCATTCACTTGGCCAAAAATGCAGCATTTCATTCATTCACGAAGCATACAAAGCTTTGATATCACTATATTCAAAGTGTTCTTGAAGAGGGTAAGCTCAAGTTGGAAAAGATACATATGAATTTGAATCCTGTAGATGCATTTACAAAATTTGTTTCAAAAGAGAAGCTAGAGTTCTATAGAGCTTCTCTTGGATTGGTAAGCCTATGACAATAGGCTTTGGAAAGCAGGAGATTTCTTGAAACATGATTGTTCACAGTATTTTTTGGGGACTTCAAGTGGGAGATTGTTGGGATGTGAAGTCCCGTGAATGTTCTGTTGTACAATAGTTCCAATAAAAAGAAAAATAGTTCCAATGTAAACAAAATCTGGTGATGCATTGACCAAACAGACTCCTAATTCACTCCATTTGTTATTAAACAGTTCCAATGTCCTTAAAATAGGATGATTCACCTTCCCATGCTCCAAAAAGAAATGCTCAATTAGTCCATTGAAGAGTCCATTATATATTGGATTGTTTGTAATTCAAAAATTGAATGTGTTGTGAATAATAAAAAAAGTCTTCTCTTGCTTTCCAATGGACATAGGCACATTGCTGAACCACGTTATATACCTTGTTTTATTTTTACTGTTGTGTCTCTAATTTTCTTGCACAAATAATTATATGATGAACTGTTTATAAATGTGTATATATAACAATATACATATCTTCAAATGGATTTGGTGAAAATTCTTTAAGAACATTAAATCATCTTCCACAACTTTCACCAGCATCCTTCATGTTCTGTGCCAAAATGAGAATTTTGAAATAGGCTGTAGGCATTCATCAAAGAATAAAGAATAAAGGAATATCATTAGATATAGTTGCTAGTAATGAAACTTTCAAAATATATGCACTTAATAGGTTTTAAATAAAAGCCCATGGCCCACCGCATGAGATAGGCACATAAAATCACAACTAGTCATAATAGATGATGGATGTAAGGTGGCATAGTTTGATTCTTTTCCTTATGTCATTCATATATTAACATCCAAGGATAGTGAAGGGGAGATTGAGGCCTTGAAGGAGCAGAGTGATATTATTGAGGATGTTGTTGATGAAGTCATCCATGGTCATCACAATGGCTTCAACAAAATGTTTCATAACTATTCTTAGATACTACGCTTGTTTGGTGAATCTAGTAAAAAAATTGTTTGGTTAAAAAATGAATTGGATGAATCAAAGAATTGCTCGGTACTCGTAACAAGCAATTGCATCAACTTTGGTACCATTCTCTTACATTACTGAAGGCAAAAGGCAGAGGATGCAAAAATAAAAACTAAAATGATAGACACAGAAAAGACAAAGAAAATATATTATCTTATTCATAAAAATTTTCTTCACAGAGTAGCTGCAAATTTTTTGCTTCTTCAGAGCACTACAAAAAGCTTACCAACTTCACTGTTTAATAACATTTTTCACGGCAGCAAGATTAAAAGCTTTAATTACAAAATTAAAAAAGATTAAAAATATGCCAGATTAATTGTCCAATCACATTAAAAACCGTCCTTGCATTGTCCAATCAAAATTTATTGAAGCCAATGAGACATCCACATAACACACTACCAGTAGAGACAAAAAACCGCACTACCGTGGGGTAGGAGAGAGAAGCTAGCGGTACCATGGGGTACCGCTCCACCACAAGAAAGGAACAATGAACCAATGGTACCATGAGGTCATCGCACCACTGTGAGAGTTAGAAGGAGATGTCATGGGCCCATGGTAGACACCACTCCACCGTGAGAGGAGAGAGAAAGGTCAGAGGCAAGGTGGGGAAACCACACAACCGCGGGAGGCAGACAAGGAGACCGAGGTATCGCGGTGAAACCGCGCAACCTCCGGTGATGAGAAGGTAGGTGGTGGTATGGTGGTAGATTGCTCTACCATGGGGCATGAAAGGCTACCTGATGGTAAAGAGGTAGTCACCGCACTATCATGAGAGCTAGAACAAGAGGCCGAGGTAATGCAGGAAAGGTTGGAGAGACACACAGGAGTTGGGAGAAATTCCAACACTCCCCCTTCATCACAACTCCTACCTTGTTTGATGCCCAGTCGATCTCTTTGAAAGATGAAACTCTCTTTTCCAAGTGCCTTAGTGAAAATGTATGCGCATTGATCCTTAGACCTACAAAAAACCAAAATGATTTCTCCATTGTTGATCAGTTCTCTGATGAAGTGATATCTTGTATCAATGTGTTTGCTCCTCTTGTGAAAGACTAGATTCCTTGAAAGTGCAATTGCAAAATTATTATCACAGTATATTTTTGTTGCGTCCTCCTGTTCATTTTGAAGTTCTTTCAATACTCTCCTCATCCAAACTACCTAGCAAGAAGCACTTGTTGCTGCAACATATTCAACTTCTACTGATGAAAGAGTAACAATTGGCTGCTTTTTCAAAGCCCATGAAACTACACTAGTGCCAAAATGAAAAACATAACTAGACATGTTTTTTCTGTCATCAACACTCCCAACACAGTCACTATCCATGTATCCAGTCAACTTGAATTCATCTGATCTTGATTACTGAATCTCATAATTCTTTGTTCCACTTATATATCTCAAAATTCTTTTCCCAACTTTCCAATTGTGTCTTTAGGAGTTTCCATAAATTTGGAAATCAAACTTACTGCATACATAATGTCTGATCTTGTGGCTGTCAAATACATAAGGCTACCAACAAGTTTTTTATACAAAGTTGAATAAACATTTGAGCCTATGTCTTCCTTACTCAGTTTCAAACCAGTTACAATAGGAGTGGGTGTAGATTTTCAATTTAACATATGAAATCTTTTCAAAACATCACTTGCATACTTTGCCTGAGAAATAAAAATACCATTTTCATCTTGGTTTACTTCAATGCCTAAAAAATATTTCATGAGACCCAAATCTATCATTTCAAATTATTTCATCATAGCTCCTTTAAACAAATCAATAGATAGATCACCAGTGAATATTAAATCATCAACATACAGGCATACAATCAGTATTCACCTTTTTCATTCATCTTGGTATACAATGTAGGCTCGCTGTTGCATCTGATGAAGCCATTCCATATAAGATAACTGTTAATCCTGCTTTACCAAGCTCTTTGGGCTTGTTTGAGACCATACAATGCTTTCTTCAGCTTGTAGACTTTGTCTTCTTAGCCCAATATCTCATACTCAGTGGCTGTTCAACATAAAATCCCTCTTCAAGAAAACCATTTAAAAATGCAAATTTCACATCCATTTGATGAACTAACTATTTATTTTGTGCTGCTATGGCTAGTATTAGTCTTACCGTGTCAAGACGAGCTATAGGTGCAAAAGTCTTAGTATAATCACTTCTTGGCTTATGTGAATAACCTTTTGCAACTAATCTTGCTTTATGCTTTTGCACTTCACCATTGGCATTTAATTTGGTTTTGTAAACCCATTTAACTCCTATTACATCCTTGTCATTTGGAAGACTCACCAATTCCCATTGTTTGATTATTTTCAATTGCATCAATCTCTTCATCCATTGCACATATCCATTTATCTTCTTTAATTGCATCTTCAAAGTGAATTGGATCTTTAGCTTGAGAATAAAATGAAAAAGAGTAAACTATTCTGAATTATTTTCACCTTCATTTTGATTGTAAATATCCCTTATGTTTTTGATTTTTTGTCTTCTCATGCTTGCCAGTGTTGGATTTGATAAATCACTTGAATCTGCAGAATGTGGATTTGATGGTCCTGCGCCAGAAGTTCTTGCTGTAGATGGTGTCTACAGTCCTCTTGTTGCTACTCTTACATTGGATGATGGTGCCACTTGTTGAACACTTGCCTGAACTTGAATGGGCATAAAAGAGATTACATTAGTAGGAGTATTTGCTGGAACAGAGATTTCATTTTCCTCTCGAGGTATACTTACAGATACATTAACTGTACTTTCTCTACTTCCATCCCATGCTTCATCTTCAACAAACTGTACATCTCTGCTGATTATGACCTTCTTAGTTGTTGGATTATAAAGCTTGTACGCCTTGGATTCATCACTATATCCAACAAATATACATTTCTCTCCTTTATTGTCTAACTTTCTTCTCAATTCGCCAGGCACATGTGCATATGCAACACATCCAAAAACTCTCATATGTGAAACATTGTGTTTTTTGCCAGTCCATGCTTCTTGAGGAACAATATTCATAACAATTTTTGTTGGGCACCTGTTCATTATATATGCTACACATGATACAACTTCAATCTAATATTCATTTTTCAAATGTTTGGCTCTCAACATACTTCTAGCCATTTCCATGATTGTTTTGTTTTTCCTTTCAGCTACTCCATTTTGTTGAGGTGTATATTTGGTAGTAAATTGCTTTTGAATGCCATGATCTCTGTAGAAATTTAAGAACTCTTTTGAAATATATTCTCCTCCTCTATCTGTCCT
The DNA here is from genome assembly GCA_007115665.2 of Sequoiadendron giganteum. Classification (NCBI taxonomy): domain Eukaryota; kingdom Viridiplantae; phylum Streptophyta; class Pinopsida; order Cupressales; family Cupressaceae; genus Sequoiadendron; species Sequoiadendron giganteum. The sequence goes on from CM021106.1 coordinate 620,986,629, forward strand.
CAACACTTTAATGTAATGACCACTCTGTTTTTCAGCAAGAGACTTGAACTGACGGAAGAAATCAAACACTTCACTTTTATGCTTTAAAAAGTAAATCCATGTTTTCCTTGAGTAATCATCAATAAAAGTCAGGAAATAAACACTACCACTTATTGAAAGTGTTTGCATTGGCCCACACAAGTCTGAATGAACAATATCCAAAGGGGCTTTTTCTCTAGTTGACTTCCCTGCTGGGAATGATTCCCTATGCTGCTTTCCTAAAATACATCCTTCACATACTCTCTCAGGTTTTTCAATTAGAGGCAATCCCTTGACCATACCTTTCCTATGAAGCAAATTTAAACCTCCAAAATTTAGATGGCCAAATCTCAAATGCCATAGCCAATTTTCATCATAAACTTCTTCCTGAAAGACAGTCTGCATAGATGTTGTTGTTTCTTGTGCTTGTGCATAATTAGTATTCAAATCTGGCTAGATTTTTAAGGGAAACATTCTATTATTTGACATTTTGACCTTAGCAATGAGCTGATTACTTGGGTATTTGTCTAAAGTTGTGCACAAACCATTCTTGAAAGTTACCCTATATCCCTTTTGAACTAGCTGACCAACACTCATTAAATTGTGTTTAAGACCTGGTACAAAATACACATCTAAAATATACTTTTTCTCCCCTTGTTTGGTTAGAATATTGACATTTCCCTTTCCTTTAACTGACACTTTATTGTCATTACCCAAGGTGACATCAAACTTAACATTTTCATCTAAACTTGAAAACATTTCTAAATTTCTTGTCATATGGTTGCTACAGCCTGAGTCTAAAAACCAAACATCTTTTTCACTTGCTTGTGCAACATTACAGGCCAAAAACATTGTAATCTTATTTGGTTTTTAGTTTTGAATCTCTTTTGTAAAATTTGCATTTTGTTTACCAAAATCATACTGTTTCTTCCTACACTCATTCATATAATGTCCAAACTTTTTACAGTAGTGGCATTGGACTTGAGACTTATCATATCTTTGACCTTGAGGTTGATTTTGAGATGGGTTTTGGCTGCTGCCTCTTCCACTTGAGCTTGACGGGCTGATTCTTCCACCTCTGTTGAAACTTCTTCCTCTTCCTCTAAAATTTGATCTTTCTCTGCCTCTTCCTTGGTTAATTGAAGCTTATAACTTGAAATCATGCTCCAATGGCATGTTTGCTAATCTACTCAGCCTGTGCTCATGAGAAATGAGTGAAGCAAAAATCTCATCAACAAAATACTAGGTGAGGTCCTTTGTTTCCTCTATGGTTACAACAATTATTTCAAATCTTGTGGGTGAACTTCTTAAAATATTCTCAACAACTTTGAAATCTTCAAGTGTCTCACCATGTGATCTAATTTGGTTTACCAGTCCAATAATTTGGGTAAAGATAGAATCCACTGATTCATTGTCCTTCATATACAGAGTCTCAAACTCCCTTCTCAGTATTTGCAACTTAGCTATTTTGATTTTCTCCATTCCTTGATAAGCTATTTGAAGTATATCCCATGCTTGTCTGGACTTGGTTGCTGCTGAAATTCTTGGAAAAATGCTCTCATGCACTCCTTGTAGAATAAAGAAGAGAGCTTTTGAGTCCTTTTTATTGTCTTTCAATAAGTCCTTCTCTACTTGTGTTAAGACATTGAATGCTGCTGCATCAGCTGATTCTGGAAATCCATTCTCCACTAACTCCCATAAGTCTTGTGAGAAAAATAATGCCCTCATTGTAATTTCCCAATAATCATAGTTCTTCCCATTTAACTATGGGATTTGAGGATTTTTCAAGCTTGTGCTTGCTACCATTCTTTCACAAAAACTTTAAGACAACACTAGTTGTGAAGAACCTGCTCTGATACCACATGAAGGCAAAAGGTAGAGGATGCAAAAATAGAAACTAAAATGATAGACACAGAAAATATATTATCTTATTCATAAAAAAATTCTTCACAGAGCAGCTGCAAAATTTTGCTTCTTTAGAGCACTACAAAAAGCTTACCAACTTCACTATTTAATAACATTTTTCACGGAAGCAAGATTAAAAGCTTTAATTACAAAATTAAAAGGCATTAAAGATATGCTAGATTAATTGTCCAATTACATTAAAAACCATCCTTGCATTTTCCAATCAAAATTTATTGAAGCCAATGAGACATCCACATAACATGCTGCCAATAGAGACAAAAAACCGCACTACCGCGGGGTAGGAGAGAGAAGCCATCGGTACCACTCCACCGCGAGCAAGGAATAATGAACCGGTGGTACCGTAGGGTCACCACACCATCACATGAGTTAGAAGGAGATTCCATGGGCCCGCGGTAAACACCACTTCACCATGAGAGGAGAGAGAAAGGTCAGAGGCAAGGCGGGGAAACCGCACAATCGTGGGAGGCAGGCAAGGAGACTGAGGTACTGTGGTGAAACCGTGCAACCGCTGGTGATGAGAAGGTAGGTGGAGGTATGGTGGTAGACCGCTCTACCGCAGGGCATGAAAGGCTACTTGGCGGTAAAGAGGTAGTCACCGCAATACCGTGAGAGCTGGAATAGGAGGCCGAGGTAACGTGGGAAAGGTTGGAGAGACATGTAGGAGTTGGGAGAAATTCCAACAATTACTTCATATTATTTCTTTACTGGATCAGATCGACAATGTGGCAAAGGTTCCTAGACATATTGAAAAGATTATTGTAGAAAAACAATATTATGCAGCAATCCAACTTCATCTTCAGCCCACATCTATGCTTGAGCGAGAGGGTATTCAAGGGGTTGGTGCGGTGCAAGATGTTCACTTAGAACTTACTAAATTACGTGGGACTCTTGCATTCTTATCTTTATAATAAGGAAGAATACAACTCAAATTCTACCATCGTTAATAAGAAAGATGATGATATTCCTATCTTAGAAGCATTTGGTATTATGTCTGGCAGCTCACATCAAGGGTCACGATGGACTAGAAATATATAGAAGAATGATAATTATATTGATTCTTTGCAAGTTGTAGATGGAATACACAAGCTAGGTTCTATTGATGGGAGGTCATGTTTTGATGGCCATGAGGATGAAAGCATACATACTAGAGATAACCCAAATGGAGGTGCATTTGATGGTCTATGTACTTGGGCAGGTATCAATGATACTGAAGCACTATCTAAGGAATTAAAAAGCATGAAATGTAGAATTCCACGTTGGCTATCAAATCCTATGCGAAAGGTGACTTTTCAAGTTACACAGCTACTGGCAAACAAAAATGTACTAGAATGTTAGAACAAATGTAGTTGTAATAACCACCGTAGGTCTTGTGTCTCCTTCAATGGCTCCTAGGGGTCCAACACAATAGGCCATATAGGAGCTACTAAAATCAATACTGGAAATAATTGTTTAATTTCTAGAAAATCATATTGTAGTCGAGGAATTCATGGAATTAGAAGCCACACCTCATAATGAATCAAGTTCACCAAAGATAGTGAGTGGCGATTTAAACTGGAACCCTGATTTTGATGCTGCTCATGCAATAGGAGGCTATAACTTGGGTTTTTCCTTGATGGTTCTGTAGAGTGAATTCCAACAACTTATTTATGATATTCTACATGCTACCCCTAAGGTTGCATCTAGTGATGTTGTTGTCCAAATAGAAATAATTACAAGCAAGGCCCCTACAAAAGAAACATGGTGTTGATGGTGTACACCAAGGCCGGGGAAGGTGGAGTTCAACTGTTGCACAAGAAGTGAAATATTTGGCAGAACACCACAAGAAAATATTATCTAATAGTGCACCATGCACGTGAGTAGGTTGACAAGAATGTCTTAAAGCGATGTCATCTTATGGAGAATAGTGATTGCAAACTGCATACAAAATGGATTTTTCGAAAGAGCTTTCTGGAGTTTTCAAATGTGTGTGATTAGCAGTTGTAGGTTAGGCAAAGTTGAGAACCCATGCTTTGGCACCAAAGGAGGGTATCCAATGCATGTATTTTTGCTGTTTAGTACCTAGCATGTTACCGAAATGGAAGGAGAGAAGAAGTCATCGGTTAAAAAATACCAATTAATAAACATTCCAATCTCCCCGAAATTAATAATTGCCATCCTTGATGGCACTTATGTTGTACTCCATGTTCATTAATTTTTAGAAACTTTTATACATATCTGTATTGCTTCTGGATTTGATTGTGTGAAAAGTTTTTAGCATCAACGTTTCAGATCACACTCTGTGATCCATCAATTTCTTCTCCTCTTGCTCTCTTTCATCCTGATGATGGATCATAGAGTGTGATCCAAAACGTTGATGCTAAATTTTTTTAACACAATCAAATCCAAAAGCAATACAGATCTATGATATAGATTATGGAAACTTATTATCATTAAATTTTAAACACCTCATCACGTTTAGGGTTTAATAAACTATCATTTGTCTCAGTTTTAACATGCATGTAGAAAATGAAAGCATAAAAGTAGGTAAATGCACAATTGAAACTACTATGGTAGGTATGCATGTAAAATATGGAAGCATACATAGTGCATGTGAACTGCTAGATATAATGCTTCTGGTCTCATAGCTTGCAATTATCACAAAAATTTAAGGTAAATATTAGATGTTATAGTTGTGATAGACTTGATAGACATGCATAAAAAAGTGTATGTGACACACGGATAGGAGATGTAAACTGCATGACAGAGTGTCTCAAAAAGATATCATTTGATGGTGTGATGATGGCTTGTACAACTGGTGCAACCACAGGTGGTAGGTGAACCCCTCCTTGCACAGTGGGTTATCATGATACATCCTCAATCATAAGTACTCATAAGTGCTTGTATGATGCTCCAAACCATCTCTCTAATAAAGGCATGCCTAGCTAGAGTGTAGCATGGAAGTGTCATCTACTATTGATGCTTCTCCTCGCATCAACCACGACCAGTTATATGGTCAAAGCTCTAAACAAAGGCCGACATAGAAGAAGGGGTAGTGGGAGTGAGACTGGGTTTTGTTGAATCCATTGAACCACTAGCTTCGGCCAAAGCACCAATTTTGTGGAAAACTCACACTCACTCACTCTAGGGTTACAACACAAATCAACGTGCAAGTTAATCTCATCTAGCAGCTCCAAACCCATAGATATATGATGTATATTTGGTACATGTCTAGATAGGGACATAGTGTGGAGGAGATGAGACTCAATTTCTATCCATCGGGAATCTAAAATAGATTTGGATAGAAACACACCAAAACAAATGCAACTGGCATGTGAAATTCTAAAGATTCTATGCCTTTGCTAAATTTATGCATTGAAACTAAGTGCAGGTGTCCACCAAAACATAACAAAAGGTGGATTATTGTCAAGTCTATGAGCAAGTGAACAAGTATAAAAAGGAAATTCAATAATGGGTTTTACTAGTGCTCAAGGAGGTGATAAGAATACACAGGGTGAAAGATGGAAGATAAAATCTAATTGATATGACTTCAATCCCTTGGATGCGTGGAAATAGGCACAAAGCATGTGAACTTTTTAATAGAATGCATTAAGGAAGTTTTATCTCAAAAATCACAATGATTGTAGAAACATGCACAAATATGGGTCTGTTGAAAATATTTTAGACATTTTCAAACAAATGCAACTTGCCAGATTTATAGAAGCATTAACAAGGAAAATTAGTGTTGAATGGTAGAAAGAGAGGCATACGGTTGTAAGGTTTTATCAGATGGTGTAGTTGTAGACCCTGATACATATGTATATGAAACTCTACAAAAAAACTTAATTTGCAAATGTCCTTGTTATATATGTGAAGCCTAGACAAAGAACACTAACTGTATGCAAGAATTGCCTCAGAGAATGCGTGCTTTCATGGAGTGACCAGTCCTAGAGAAGTGATTCTTGCCAGGTACTTATTTGAAAATTCTAGATGTATATGCATGGATAATATGTACACACATAGAAAGCACATGAACTACTTATTTAGTTTTCTAAGATTTTGAGAACAAAAATGGAACAATAGTTAGAATCTTTAAAAATTTGCAATCATGAAATATAAGTATCAGGGAAATAAATTTCTTTCCGTACTTTGAAAGTAAACTTTCAAAAGTTTTAGACACCAAGTTAGGTCAAATTAGCATGTAATATTTTTGGAAATCTATGGAAGACCGCTAGATTTCCTATGGCAGTAAATGTCCTAATTTTGTGTTAGAATGTATTAAAGGATATAAGCTTGAGTCTAGAGAGATCAAAACTATTGATGAAAAGTTGGTTGCTAGGTTAGACAATGTCTCCATTGGGATCATCTTTAGGTTGCTTATCAGAGATGAAGTTGCTCGCATCAATAGAGAAATTTCTCATTAGTACTTCAATGAACATAAAAACCAATGTCTTAACACCATAGCAAGAAATTGGTTATTAGTAACTATTTCACAAAAAATTGCCAACCTTTGCGGTTTTTACTTTTATATTTATGGCTGTGCCTTACCGTTAAATTGCTCACATCACTCGGCGTGCTCCACGTGGCTCCCTCTCAAAGCTTTTCGCTGGGCGTCCCTTCATCTTTTGCCAGGCCCTGTTTGTGCGACACATGGCAATTGCTATTGTGTCGGTTACCTTGGAATTGCTACTCTGCTTTTTGTACTTGCCTGCTGCCGTGTTTTCTTCTGTGGCGCCACGTGTTCATTTCTGTTGCTGCATGGTTTTCCATTCCCTCCAATGGCTTTGCTGGCGTGCTCCTGGGAAATTGATGTTTGCTGTGGTGTCTCGAGGTGATCTAGGGCATCGATCCTTGCTCGCAACTTTCTTTCTCTAGGTGTGTTTCAGGTGGTGGACTGGCCTATAAATGCGGCCATGTTTCTCTTTTTTAGGTTGTTGATTAAGTTGCTTAAACTCCCGAGCACTGGGAAGAAGCCTTTGTAATAATTTTATTAAATTTGAAGACTCCAAACTGTGCCAAATCAATTCAGCCTTTTTGTTTTTTTCATGCATTTAGTAAGACTGTTAGTTTGTGGTGTTATCTTCTTATATTGTATGAATGCCTATTCTTCAGATTTTGTGATCTTTCATAGCTCAATAAATACAGATCATGTTTTCTCGACTCCTCTATGTTGGCTAAGGTTATGCTAGATTATGCTATGCAAATTAGAGGGTATTTGTTATGTTTAAAGTGCTTTTGAGAAAATTTACTTGGTGAACAACATTTTGGTGGTTCGGGCCTTTGCATTCTGCACTGTGCTCTGGTGAATTTGTCTATGATTTTGGTGCATCGCCTGTAGTTTAGTTGTCATGTTTTGTTATATTTCAAACCTTTTACCTCCCCACTAAATGAAGAGCCAGCTTCAATAAAATTCCGGAGGTCACTTGGCTAGCGCACTATGTCCCACAATAGCTAAGTTTCCCATAAGACTGCTGCTACCTGCAAAAATATTGCGTCAACAGTTCTTTTTCTGGCATGCCCGGTGGGACCGTGAACTAGCACGTTTGCCTAATTTTATAAGTGTGTATGATCCATCAGCTTGTAACTAGGTCACAGACTGCAAGAGTCCTTGGCCAGCTCGTACCACCCTTAGTTTCTGTGCACCCTAGAAGTCGGCAAGGTAGCCCTTCACCTCCTCTATCTCCTCCTTCTCCGCTGTCGCCTACTTTGCCTATACCTATGGCTGCTAGAAATTATGTAGCCTAGGACTCTGACAATTCTTTAGTTGCACCTGTGCCTCCTACAGTATGGGCTCCAATCCTTGCTTCAACTCTAAAAGCTATCCCTAAGTATTCTGGGGATGAGTCAAAGACACCAATGGAACATCTACAAGATGTGGTAGACGTATGTCTGGTACATGGTGTATCAAATGAAAATATAGCTTTTAGATTGCAGCAACCTCCTTCTGAGGAAGTGCACTAAACTGGTACATGAGTCTTGGAGCTAGTTCTATTGCAACTTGGGACCACCTCAGAACCTCGTTTTACGAGCATTTTTCAAACACTGGTGACAAATCTTCGCTGTACCATCAACTGGAAAATATAAAGCGAGCTCCTCATGAAGCTCTACCTGATTTCAATGTGAGGTTCCATTTGACTTGGCAAAGAGTGCATGTTGGTAGTCATTCACCCCTGGATTTGGCATTTATGTTCTACTTAAAGTCCATCAACCCCGATATTTCCATGATGTTACAAGCTCTTGGTGGAGAGACTCTTCTTGATGCTTATGCCTTGGCTGTCGCTGCGGAAAATAATTTTATTGCTACAGGAAAGTTGGCATCGAGACCCATCAAACCATTATTTCTCATGTGCAATGCCATGGAAGCCGAAGTTCCTTCGACCAGCGCACCTACGACTCCTCCCCAATCTATGTACATATATCCCAGAACAACCTTGAGTGCAGCTCTAGTTGTAGATCATGTGCCTACTTCCTTGGCTATCGAGATGAATGAGATGAGAGAAAAAATGCGGACCATGACTAATGAGTTGACTACCATGAAGCGAAAACAATATAGCTATCAAAAGCCAACAAACCAGAATTACCAAGGTGGAAAAGCTCCGTACCAACCGAACTAGTGGCAAGATAGATCACGTAGGAACACTCAGGCTCAGCTGAGTAACTAGATGGTTTTGGTAACTCTGATGATGCAGACCATTCATCCTAGTTCAAATAAAGAGCTGGTGGCTGGACAAAACAACTTTGCTGAAGACACCAATTCATGGTGTTTTCCTTGTAACAATGCACACATGCTGAGAAATTGTCTGCCAGGAAACTTGCAACAAAAGATCACAGACCAACGTAGCCAAGGAGACACACCTAATATCGACAATCAATCATACGCCTCTCACCAGATGGAAAATGCTTTCCTTGCTGCTCAAATGCAAGGGATGTCCATTCAGCAAGAGTCAAACATTGTTCTAGACCAAGCGCTCTTTTCTTGGATGGAAGGAGAAGAGTCAACATTTCCAAATGATTTTCTTGTAACTCAAATTCCATAGGTACAGTCTAATTACAACACATGTTCTAAGTGGAGATTTATCAGAGAGTTTACATCCCTACCAACTAATGCTTCAACTTAGCCGATGCCTAGTCCATCGACAAGCTCGTCGTCAGTCCCACAACATACTAGCGTGATTTCTCCTAGTTCTCCGAATCCACCTCCTCCGAAGGCAAAGGCTCCTATGATCGTCCTAGCTATTTCCAAACAACCAGATGCACTAACCATGAGGCCAATACCAACTGTGAAACCTAAAGAGCAAGAAACCGTGACTCACTAGTCGCGAGCGCAGTTCAATGTGGTGGAACTACTGAAGAAGTCATCTGCCAATGCTTCTTTGTGGGATGTCTTGGCTATTCCAGAGCAGAAAATGCTATTGCAAAAGGCATTATCGGGAGAGGAAGATATGAAGGGGCCTGTTCAGTCCAATGAAGAAAAGGTATCCAAACCGGACCTGGATAAAGTGCTAATGAATCAACTGGAGGAGAAACTCAAAGCTGAAAAAGATAGTAAGCCTAAACCCAAGCCTTTCTTTCTAACACTTATCATTGGTGATAAAATGTTGCATAATTGTATGATCGACTCTAGTGCCAGCACCACTGTCATGCCAAATCAAGTACCTGATACTTTGGGTTTAAAATATGAGCCTCTTAACAAGGGAGTCAAGTAGCTAGATGGAAATAAAGTTGATACTATCGGGGTAATCAAGGGATTGGCTATGACTTTGTTTGCCTGCCCTAGTATCACTGTAAATTAGGAGACTGTACTCATTGATATTCCTCCTCTATTTGGGATTTGTTTGTCCCAAGAGTTCACAACAAATGTCAGAGGATATCTAGCACTGGACTGGTCACACCTGATTTTGAGGACCAAACATGGAGCCAAGATGAAACTATTGTCGGAAACTTTGCGTTCTGAGCATGTTGCTGATGAGACTTTGCTCAACTTTGAAGCAACACACACTTTAATTACTTAGGAGGAAAGGTTCAATGTGGAATTTCTAGAAGAAGAAGATGCTACTAGCCCCCGGATAGAGGATGAATAAAATTTGTTGAATGAGATAGACCCTTTTGGGAATTATCATGCAACTGGGCTCAACACTTATGTCATACATGAGGAAGGCCAATCTATTCCCAGAGTTACTAAGGAGTTTGGAGGTGAAGCACCCTCGGGGTTATGGACTTTGCATTTTGATGGAGCAAGATGTAGAGCCGGAGCTAGAGCAGGCATATGTTTGACATCCCTGTCTGAGGAAAAGACCCTGAGGTCTTACCGTTTCCAGTTCGCGTGCTAAAAAAATGAAGGATAATATGAAGGTCTTGTCCATGATTTAAGCCTTGTGAAACAAATGGGTGCAAAGCAGATAAGTTTGTTCAGAGATTCAGAGTTGGTGGTCAACCAAATTTGAGGAATTTCTACTACGAAAAATGTCTGTATGCGATCCTACCGACACAGAGTCTGGGATCTTATCGACAACTTTGAGGCCTTTAATATTTAGGCTATAAAAAGAGAGAAGAACTCCAAAGCCGACCAGATGGTGACTATTGGAGCTCAGTTTGAGCCAGCCTCTGAATTATTAAAAAATAAGCATGCGGTGAGAGTAATTGTAAGACCTGCAGTTCCAGATAACAATCAAGATTGGCAAGTGTTCGATAGCGACGCTCATATTGCGTCATTTCTCCAGTCATTTGGGGAATTTTCTAATCAACTGCAACCAAAAATCACCAAAGCTTATGGGGATCAAATTATCCAGTTGAAATCCAACAAGCTTCTGAGAGGCCTAGTCACTCTGGAGAGCCTGTTTGATTCTGATGATGCAATAAGAGACAAAAGGAAGCTCATAGCTGATAAGGGTGACTACACCGATTTGCATATCAGAGAAGACAGAAAGCTAAAGGTTGGGAAAGAAGTATCTTAGAAGAATTAGGACAGACTAAAGCACTTCTGTGAAGAATATCCGAGTGTAGTAGCCTGGTCATATCATGATTTTAAAGGATACGATCCCAGGATCATCGAACATACAATTGATTTGTTAGAAGGGGCAAAGATACTTCATCAAAGACAGAGACCTGTGAACCCAAAGATAGAATATCTCATGTCACAGGAGTTGAATAAATTGATTGCATCCTAAATAGTGTTTTCGATCAAACACAACACTTGGGTGTCAAACTTGGTACCAGTCCGGAAGAAAAATGGAGACATACGACTATGTGTAGACTTCTAAGACTTGAATAGAGCATCCTTAAAGGATCATTACCCTCTACCTTCAATGGAGGTAATTCTACAAACCGTAGCTGGCTCCGAAATATTTTCAATGTTGGATGGCTTTTCGGGCTACAACCAGGTTCGGATAAAGGAAGAAGACTGACACAAAACATCGTTCACCTTAAAGTGGGGAACGTATGCATATGCCAAGATGCCTTTTGGACTCTCGAATGCCAGAGCCACCTTTCAAAGAGCCATGGATATTGCCTTCAAGGATTTGATCCATAAAATTATACTCATCTTTCTAGATGATTTGACAGTATTTTCAAAATTTGCTGATGATCACTTTGATCATTTGGAGCTTGTCTTCCAGAAGTGATAGGAATTCAAGATTTCTTTAAATTCGAAGAAATGTGTGTTTGGAGTTCCCTAGGGGAAGATATTGGGATATGTTGTCTCAAAGAAGGGTATTTCCATTGATCCTGAAAGAGTTGATGTAATCCGGGAACTTTCGTTACCTGTAAACAAGAAGGGCGTGCAGTCATTTCTGGGTAAGGTCAACTTCATTAGCCGATTCATTACAGATTTTGCAGGAATTGTTCGACCTATTACCTTAATGCTTAAGAAGGACCAGACTTTCAAATGGATGGTGGAAGCCAGAAAAGCTTTTAAGCTTATAAAGGAGGCTATTTCTTCTGCCCCTATATTAGTTAACCCGGACCTATCAAAGGATTTTATTATGTATGTTTTTGGTGGTGGTAATAGCATCGCCACTATACTTATGCACAAAGATGATGAAGATAAAAGGGAGTCTCCTGTTGCTTTTTACTCATGAACCTTAAAAGAGTACGAGATAAAGTACAACTTTTTAGAAAAGTGGGCCTTTGCCATTCTGAAAGGGCTTAAGAAGTTCCAACACTTGATATCATATAATAAGGTGATTGTTTGTGTACCGCATCCTAGTGTACGAGAGTATATTATGGAAGGAGAAATCACGAAGAAAAGAGCTAATTGGATCACTAAGATCCTAGAGTATGATATTGAAGTCAAACCTATCAAGACTGTCAAAAGGAAAAGGACTATGCGAATACCTCACTGAAAACAGTGAACGAACGACAAAATTTGAAGCTCCAAAACCTGTGTTAATAAACAAAGAAAGTTCTCAGGGCGACTGGATTAAGGATAGAATAAGCTTCATGTAGACGGGAAGGTATCCGATCAATCTCCATTCTTTTATGAGATGTTTCTATCGTTTACAAAATAGCAATTATATTCTCTTGGAGGGTGTTCTGTTCAAAAGAAATTTTAGTGGCGTCCTGCTAAGGTGTGTAAGTGAAGAATAGGCGAAGAGAATATTAGATCAATACCACAACGGCCCAGCTCGAGGACATTTTCTGCAAGGACCACAACAATTAAAATTATATGTGCTGGTTATTTTTGGCCAACACTTTTTAATGATGCATTTTCATTAATTAAGTCTTGCAATGAATGTCAGTTTCATGTCGGAAAGAGGAAGAATGATGCTATGCCATTAAGGCCTATAGTAGTAGAAGAAACATTTGCTCAATGGGGTCTAGATTTCATTGGGATGATTAACCCTTTTTCTTTAGCTAGACACAGATGGATATTGATGGTAATAGACCACTTCACTAGATGGGTAAAAGCAGTGCCATTGAAAAATGCAATAGAAGTGGAGATTGTTAATTTCCTAGAGGAGTTGGTAGCCAGATTTGGCCTGCCAAAAACAATCATCTCCGATAATGCTAAAGCTTTCCTCGGCTCTAAGATGAGCCAGTTCACATTAAAATATGGGGTTTTCCTAGAAACCTCTTCTAACTATTATCCCCAGGGGAATGGCCTCGTAGAGTCTACAAATAAAAACCTCATCAGGTTAATTAAGAAGATAGGCTCGGAACACCAGAGAGAATGGCATAAGAATCTTTGGAAAGCATTGTGGGCAGACCGAATCACACCCAAGTAGATACTAAAGACATCTCCTTATGAGATGGTGTATGGGAAGGAGGCATTACTGCCTATCACCATGGAAATCCCTGCCCTATAGTTGCTTAAATCTTTGGAGATTGAACAAAACAGAGCAATGGAGGTAAGGTTTTCCGAGCTACTCAAGGTTCAAGAAAAGAGAGAGCACGCCCTTGAGGCGATGAATAGCTTCCAATAGGTGGTAAAGAAATTGTTTGATAAAAAGGCGTTGGATCAAGAGCTACAATGCGGAGACTTGGTGCTCGAATTCAACGAGCACGGAGCAAAGCCTGACCAACATGAAAAATTTGACAATCTCTGGGAAGGGCCTTTCAAAATCATCTAGTGTAAACAGTTCAACTCTTTCGAGTTGGAAGACATGGAAGGTAATGCCTTAAGTATTTCAGTTAATAGAATACATCTTAAGAAATTTCATTAATTCTACCTGTGTGATGGCTTTGTAAATTGTAAATATGTGATTATTTTTCCTGCTTTAAGTTTTGGGTCTTCTCACTGCTTTATGAAATAACAACAATAGTGCAAGAAATTGAAAGAACATTGTAAATGGGTTGAGATTTCTGAAAAAACATAAGTATTATATATATCGGCCGAAAATTTATATTATATAAGATAGGGGCCATTGGCCTTGTATCAAAATATATACATATGTCTGCTATGAAGTGGAGCTTGGCAAAAGGGAAAAAAAAAAATTGGGGACCATTTTCATTCTCAGATTATCAAGCATGGGAGGGACCAGAAATTGCAGCAACTGGCGGTAGAGATCAGGGAACACCATTCTTTCGAAATCCTCGTACCACTGGAGGTTTTAGAATGGTTCGATGTAATGCACCCACATGAGGAAGTAGCAACCAGCGTGAACCTTGGTGCAATGATCTTCATGAGTCTCCAACTCAAAACTAAAGAGGAAGGGTTGGTTGGCACGGGTCCTCCATGCAGCTGCAACAGACGAAGGTTGTGCATTGAGGAAACCCCATGATCAAATTTAGCAGCATGTGCTATCTGCTCCAGTCCTCCAAGGTAGCATCGAGGGAACACCCACTTCATTAGCTTTAGGATCTTACGTTTGGAGATGCTGATATCTAGCAGTGAGGTGACAAAGTGGGAGCAGATGCTGGTGTTTACCCGGTACTGTTCCTCATACTCTACACAATCCTTGCCGAGAACCCACTTAATTGCCTTCACATATAGTAGTTTTTTCATGCCTATCATTCACTTTAAGCGCCTGCACCTAATTTTTCCTAAGAAGGAAGCTTGAGTCTTCTTGCAAACTAACCTTATTGGTGTTTCCTTGCTACATACTATTCTAGCTAGAAAATGAAATTGCTAAGATAAGAAAAGCTTGCTAAGCTAGGAATGCTAGGAAATATTGTGATTTATAATGATGCTAATAGTCCTATTTATAGATTGGCTAAGAATCACCTATTAAGGTAGGCCATAATTATAACTAAGCTGAAGTGTGTCGCCAAGCCTCAGTTTTCAATGTTGCGGCAGGTGAAGTGATGGGAATATGTAGGTACGGTTGCAACTTGCTCTATTCAAATTGCCGAATTCATTAGAGATTGGCCAGGTGCCAGCATAAGGAGCTGTCGTCCCATCTGGATCAAGGCAAATCTTAAAGATAGGCTATTGGGTATTGCGCCTAAGTATGCTCAAGAAAATCAATAAATGCGAAAACCTTGCGAAAGATATGGCGGGGTCATTTTGGTTCATTTTCTAAGAAAAATCCGGTGCTACTCCCCGTGAAATCACGTCTATTAAAGATGGAAAGCAATTTGGAAGGTTGGCGATCTCTTCGCATGCATGAAAAGCTAGTGATGCATATAGAAACTAGGTATGAATGGCTGGCACGTACCCTTCTTGGCCATTTTTCACGAAGATCAAAAAAAAGGTTAAGCATGCAAAGTGCATTTATTGCAAGAGCTATCAAAAGATAAAACGACTAAGTTATTCGCAAGAGAGAAAAAGTTTTTCAGAAGCTATGCCGTTTGTGAAAGTTTGTGAAAAGTTTCTTGCGAATACAGAGAAAAATGGCTGAGATTGCAGAGAATCCAACACAGGCCCTGGCCCCAACGAGTATAGTCGAGCAAATGAAGAAGACACCCTGCATACAAATCTATGACCAAGAGTCTTATACTACTCCAGGCATCCCCACAAAGCCTTGCTGGCCTTTCACCAGTCAGGTGGACCATAGAATACTGAATGCGATTCCTCATAGAAATCAAGCTTTGGTTGTGGAGGATTGGGATAATTTCTTTGATCTTGATCTATCCAACAATCCTAAGAGCCTTAGGGAAGCCGCATGCGACAAAATGAAGAAAATAGAAGACCCTTTCCATAAGCGTTTATGGGACTATGGACTTCCCCAGTACATGGTTCCCCTAGTACATCCTTGCCCAAAAATCGTGGCAGCATACGCGACAGGCTTTGACCCGAACACTAGAGTGATAAGTGGCACTAATTTCAGGGCAATCATCAGCCCTTAGGCTATTCAGGATATGCTATGCATCCCGCTCCCTTTGACCTGGGATGTTGAGATTTTCGAAGTAAAAAGAATGCATGAGAAGTGGGGAAGGCTCAGATTGGCGCCACAATTTTACCATGCCGAAATCACTCAACCGACAAATACTTTAGCGCCGCCCAAATTTCCTTTTGGTCTAGGTGCTCTGAAAGCTAGGTCTTCTTTTGTCGCTTCTATGCTGGCGCTGGTGTGTGGTCTAGGTATAGACAAGCAGGTTTTCGAGGTCCAAATGTGTCTTAGCTTAATGTTGAGGAAGAACAACATGGCTCCGATTCTAGATTTTGTGAGAGTTATTAGTGATGGGATTTGGCAGCAACTGCAAGACTTCCACGTCGGTTTTAGGTTCAGGTATCTCTCTTTCCTGGCCTACTTGATATTGCACAAGAATTCAGATTATTTTTAGACATTTATGTCGCTAGCTATTTTTGATGAAAGCGGCCTGAGGAAGCCAGTCTCGACATGGACTCCTATCATGTTGAAAACCTTTGATTACTATGCATTTTTGGATTTGTTCTTAGCCCCGATTTTGTGGGCTTTGGATAGAGCTGGGATCAACATGACCACGCTTCTATGGCCAAGACAAAAATCTTGGTTGGGCAAGCTTGTGCCACCCTGTGATTGATTTTTTTGCACAGATTTCACCATGCTTCACATGAGAGGTTTCACCCAAGAGCCCTTCTGGCTCCCCCATTTTCTTTCCGACAGAGTGCTAGCCCTGGAAGCAATGAGGCAGGTATGTAATATTGACAATGATTACTGGGGGGGAAAACTTTTAACCTCCTATTTAATACTGCCGATCATGTTTGGTTCTGTGTCACTGATCAAGAAAAGGACTTCGAAGATTGACACTTCAAAGATTCTATTGTCAAAGTTGGGTCATCTTGAGTTGGTGTTGATAAATGACACCTGAAAATACAACCCCAAAAATAATTTATTGGAGGTTGGCATAAGAATCCCACATTAGCCTCGGCCATTCTGGGACCCCCAGAGAAATGTTGAAGAGGGGAATTTAAGGTTATATGCAGGCCTTGAATATCTACCCACTGACGACATGCGACCGCCGTGGCTAAAATTCTACTACATAGTTGGGAAGGCCAATCCAAATCAAAAAATCAACTAGGCCCTGTGCACTCAATTGCAAAAGCTCGAATGGTGTCCTAAAAAGATTCAAAACTTTTGGGTTTATCGATAGGAGACTAAGGCAACCACCAAGCTTCACGAAGAGGTAGCTCTTGATGAAAAATTTGATGATATCTGGGAGAGCGCCCACCCAAATATAGAAAAGTCTCCGAACCCTTCAATGTTGGAGCAACAATATAGAAGAGAAGAGATTGCCACAGAGCCCAGAGAGGAAGTAACTCAGAATCCCCCTGCCTTCGCAGAGAATCCAATGCATGAGGAAGAGGCCAGTAAACAACCTGCACAATAGGAGGATTCACACACACAAAAATTGGAGCCATCCAACTCCTCTAAATCTACAAGGAAGCGGGTAAGTACTACCGGTAGTAGAAGGCAGGTCATTGCTGACCTTGAGGATTTTCCAGAGGAAAAGCAATAACGAACCAGAGAATCCGATGGAGAAGAAGAGCGACCGACAAAGGAAGCAGTTGAATCGTCTGCAGCTCCTCATGAGCCTCAGGTAACATTTCTTCCCTCTTCCCTCTCTACCATGTCTCTGGTCTCTTCTTCATTTTCCCTTGATTTTTCATCTACACTAGTTTTCTCTGCCACTAGATATCCTGGGCAGTCAAGTCTTCCCCCTGTTGGTTTCCCACTTTCATCCTCTGCATTTCATCTCTTACCCAGAGCACAATTTGGTGTCAATACTGGGCTCATGAACCAACAATTCTTATCCCCAAGGCCTAGCCCTTCAGTTGGTGCATCTCTAGTTTTTCCCTACATCGCATTATCATCCTCTTCGAGTGGCCAATTCATTCCACCATTCTCCCCGACCATTATAACAAGGCCTAGCAAAACCTCTGATGTGCTGATTACGCTATCTTTCCCACTAGTTGTCCCTCGAGAGTTCCCTTTTGTTGGTGGCCTGGGTATCCCTGCCTAGGAATATTTTTCATAGGTTGAGGCAAACAAGAGCACCTGAGCTAGCCAAATGAGAAAGAGAAGAAAAAAGGATGCGACTAAGCAGACAAAGCCTCTCTTGCAAACTGTGTTCAATGAGAGCCAAAATTCATTGATGTTTGCAGAAATCACTCCCAATGTGATTAACCGTTAGGAGAAATGCTACCAAGTGATTACTCTGTCAATGCTATTGGGCTAGACTTGTAGTAGGTCCGTTCGTGAGATAAGGTTGAGCTAATGGAGGAGACCCAGAAAATCATGACCATCGATTACCTCAAGCTCAATCGCCAGGCAAAGAAAAAGGATGATTAGATATCAAAGCTCAAGGGTAAGGTTGATATATGGGTAAATAAGTTTAAATCCCAAGAAAATGAAATAAGTCGCATGAAAAAGGAGAGGAGCGCTTTTGAAAGCCAAATCAAGGTGTTGCAAGTTATGAGCACAGAGATCATTCTTACCCTCCAGCATGAGGTCGAGCAGAGCCGATCAAATGAGGAAAAACTCCTCGCTGAGTCCATGCAGCTAAGTGAAGGAATGAAGGAGCTTTGGCAGAGCACAGATGCTGAAATGAATGCCACTTTGGAGTTGGGGATTCAAAAAGCAAAGCGGGCCAAATTGGCCCTAGAAGAAAAAGAAAAAGAGGTTTCCACTCTAAAAGAACAAGTGTCCACATTCGATAGAAACTTGTCAGAGCTAAAGGCAAGTTTGAGCAGCACAGAAGCAGAGTTAGATATTTTGAAGACCGAACCTCTTGCACCACAGATGAACTCATTGGAGATCACCAAGGAGTTATATGCATCATACTAGGATAAGGTCAAGGCTTTGTGCCTTAATTTTTAGCCCACCCTAAAATTTATGGCGCAAGCGACCAACATTTGTGGAACAGTAAGTGAAACAATATAGCAGATACAAGAGGTAACTTCTGATAAGGTTCCAGAGGCTAGGATTTTATTGGGCAAGTTGTATACAACTTCTGATGAAGATTTGAGTGGCATGGGCATTGAGGACCAAACAATGGAAGCCATGGGCATAAGCATCCTCATCTCTATGCATGAGGCTATTCAATAAGTGGCAGAATGCAGGGCCAGGTTGAACTAGGTTACCAGTGACATGCGGGTGAAATTTTCTCGCTTAACTTACAGAGGTCTCGCTTTGCCCTTCATTGTAGATCAGGTGGTGGCAGTTGTGGAACACATTGTTGCTATGATCGAGGAGAAGAAGCAGGACCTTTCTGTCTTCCAATCTTTCGATCAATCTCTGACCGCTGAGAAAATTGAGGGGATTGTGCATCAATTGGCACAACTCTTCTTCTAGTTAGAATTAGAGACAAAAGTATCTGGCAGATTTCCTTTCAAGGCAATTATTGATCTCAAATTGGCACATGAAAATTTGCAAGCTCTCTCTGTGCCATCGAATGAAGTCTGGACTAGTCTATAGTCTGCCCTCTCGAGGTTGTGAGCAATTTTGGGATGCTGAACCAGAGTTTCTGGGGTTCTTCATTCTGCGAGTGAAATGCCCCTATGAGTCGCCAAACTATTTCACAAAAAACTACCAACCTTCATGGTTTTTACTTTTATATTCACGGGTGTGCCTTACCATTAAATCGCTATCGCTTGACGTGCTCCACCTGGCTCCCTCTCGAAGCTTTTTGCTTTTTATATCACTTCGCTCTTACCAGTCTCCGTCTGTGCGACATGTGGCTTGCTCTGGCTGCTTTCTGAATTGGGCCCACCTTGCACTTTCTTTTGCTTGGTATGCTCCACATGGCTCCCTCTCGGAGCTTTTCACTAGGTGTCCCTTCATCTTTTTTCGGGCCTCATTTGCACAACACTTGGCAATTATTGCTGTGCTGGTTACCTTGGAATTGCTGTTGCATCTTTTGTACTCACCTACTACCGCATTTTCTTCTGTGGCGCCGCGTGTTCATTTCTGTTGCTGCATGGTTTTTTGTTCCCTACAATGGCTTTACTGGCATGCTCCTGGGTGATCAATGTTTGCTGTGGTGGCTTGAGGTGATCTGGGGCATCGATCCTTGCTCATGACTTTCTTTCTCTAGGTGTGTTTCAGGCGGTGGAATGGCCTATAAATGCGATCATGTTTCTCTTTTTTAGGTTGTTGATTAAGTTGCTTAAACTCTTGAGCACTGGGAAGAATCCTTTGTAATAATTTTATTAAATTTGAAGACTCCAGAGTGTGCCAAATTAATTTTGCCTTTCTATTTTTTTCATGCATTTAGTAAGACTGTTTGTCTGTGCTGTTATCTTCTTATATTGTATGAATGCCTGTTCTTCAGATTTTGTGATCTTTCATAGCTCAATAAATACAGATCATGTTTTCTCGATTCCTCTGTGTTGGCTAAGGTTATGCTAGATTATGCTATGCAAATTAGAGGGTATTTGTTAATTTTTAAAGTGCTTTTGAGAAAATTTACTTGATGAACAATATTTTGGTGGTTTAGGCCTTTGCATTCTACACTGTGCTCTGGTGAATTTGTCTATGATTTTGGTGCATTTCTTGTAGTTTAGTTGTCATTTTTTTCTATATTTCTAACCTTTTACCTCCCCACTAAATGAAGAGCCGGCTTCAATAAAATTCCGGAGGTCACTTGGCTAGTGCACTATGTCCCACAATAGCTAAGTTTCCCATAAGACTGCTGCTACCTGCAAAAATATTGCATCAACAATACCTAGCGGGCGTAAGTCTCGGCTTCCAAAATCTCTCTATAGGTCTCTCTTCATTAATGATGTTTCCAATTTGATAGTTCTTCTTTACCGAGTAGTGGGAGATAAAAATTCAACTAAGTGTGAAAAGTGGATGTACCTTTTCATTATGATCATAAGTGTAGGGAGTCAATTCATTGATTGAGGTGGCATTATCAGTGATAAATTACATGAGTAGCTAACCAAGCTTGAGACAAATCAATATTTTCATATGTCTTCTTATCTTTTCTATGTAATTGCAAGTATGAAAACTTGGCTAGGGCTTACAACCAAAGGAACATTTGATAATATAACACAAATCCACAACTATTATACATAGTTGTAGTTGGAGAATAGTTACAAGAAATTTTAAAAGGTGAATGATGCTTTTACAATGCTAACTATGAGAGAGCTCCAAGGAAACACTACACTCAGAATATCTCTAGAAGCAACAACTCTTGTCAAATAGTATGGGAGTTATTTCATATAGTTTCCTAAGTTCACATATTTGTGGATTGGAGGATTTGATGGATACTAAATATATAGATTACCTAGGTATGTGGATGATAAACTAATCCTAATAGAGCTTTGTAGGAAACCCAATATAGTCAACAAGAGATGAAAAGATATAAAGAAGAGTGGGGTCCCTTTTCCTATCGGCCTTAGCCATTATAAATGTAAATATTCTTTCGATGCTTAGAATTTTGAGAGATCATTCATAAAAATAAGTCTCTACTTTTATAAAGTGAGGTTATTGTTTGATAGTAAAGGATATTGTAAAGAAATAACTTAAATCTTGGTCCAAGACACTATCATTTTCCAAATATTGAAGGTTTTTGAGAATATTTTGAAGATGACTATATAAAGTTTGGAGGAGAGATTGGATGGGGTTGACATTGATAAAAATGAAGGGATTCAAACTAGATTGGTATGTGGGTGAGATTAGTGATGACAAAACATATTTAATCTATCCTTTATATTTTGAAAAATATCTAGGTTCAACCATTACCACCTATGAATTGGGAAGATTAGGAAATAAGAGGGGTTAGTAAAGGAATGACTTATGTACTTAGAAGATCAAAATAATAGGTTAGGTATAAATTGATTGAGACAAAAACAACTAAGCCACCTTGAGCAATGGATAACCTTCAAGAAAGAAGAATGATAGTATAAAGAGGTTACTTCTTCTTTTACTCCTCAAATTGTCACCTTGAATTCCAATTCTCAGCAAAATAAACAAGAAGGTGGTGATGAAGACCCATCCAAAGGGAACCATTTCAAGAATATTTGTGGAGATGATCCCAAGGTGAAGAAGGAAAAATCCAAAATTAAGGAAAAGTCTTTGAAGACCATTCAAGAAGAAGTCAAAACAAAGGATTCAAGGGAATCTAAGGATGACTCTGAGGGTGATGGAGATCTTCCAATAATTTCATCTTCTATTCTCATTATGTCTCCTACTCATTATGTACTTGATCCTCCTCTAGTTACAAAACCACCACCCTAGACAAATATGAATGCACCTCTAGAGGATATTTTTGAGCCACCTATTCTTCCTTCATCTATGGCATCTTATCAACCATATACTAATGTTCTAGAATTCTCATAAGGTCATATATCTTCTAGGCTAGAATAATTTTTTCTAAGGAAAAGGAAAGCTTTTGAATTGGTCATTCCTAAATTTGATGCAATCGTTAGATTGTTTCAAAACTTAGAAAGGTCAAAGAAGATAAAAGTCACCTCCAAATTGACATTAGATCCTACAATAGGAAACATGTGTGTTGAAGTTACTCAACCTATTATAGAGAAAGATGTGCTACTGAGGCTGATTATGATATTAATAAGGTTGATTTGGGTCCTTCAATTCATGAAGGTGAAATTCATAATTTTTAGGTGTCAACTATTAAATTGATGCAATGAACAGAGAAGGAAAAACATACAAAAGAGTAGTTTTAAGTAGCAAACACAAAATCTGATTTCATATTTGAGATCTATTATAAACACATTTACTTTGCCTCTAGATACAATCCATTCTTTTGCAACTCCTGTTATTGAAGGGAATATTAAAAAGAGTCATAAAACGTGTCCATAAATATCAATCAAATGGAAAAGTGATAGAAAAAAGGGTTGAATAAATCAAAATAGATGAATTTAATTTTATTGAGAGAGCAAAGGAGATTTATGATGAAGCAGAAGTCAAGAAAGAAATAATTGACAAAGAATTGAGAGGTATCATGTGGAAGAAGAATCAATTTAACAAGGGATTATAAAAGATCTTAAGGAGATGATAAATATAGATTCTAATATCTTGGTCACCCAAAAGATATTTTTAACTGTAGTAGAGAATCACTCTGATTCTTGGCTTCAAAGTGTAAAATGGAAACTGGTAATCATCAATTAGGTCTCGACAGAACACAAGAAATTATTGGAAATATGTGAATAAGTGAAGGCTAAGGCTTAGAATGATTTTCTGTCAATCTATCAGAACACATTGATAAGGGACAAAGTTTAGATTCTTAAGAAATTTTTTGAAGGCATGATTGATAAGGAGTTGCTCAACAAGCAAACATTCAACACTAAAATAATGAAGAAGCTGAGTGGCATCTTAGTACCTCTAGATAGATATCGTAGTCATATGCATGATTTCTACCATGAATTGGAAGGAATTCAGAAGAGACAAGCTATTTGGACATTAAGGATGACTAATGTCATCATTCCTAAGAATAAATTCCTTAGTTTCATAGTCAAAAATTTTAGAGCATACAAAGAAAAGCCTTCTAGTCATCAGAACCAGGATGTGATACAAGGGACTTCTTGAGAAAGAACCGGGGATGGAGTGAATAAAGGAAAAGAGTGACATAGTGAAGTCCGACACCCAATCATGTTTTCTTTAGTCATAAGTCATGAATTAATTTTGAGAAAACTTGGCAAATCTTAACTAGATTAGAATTTGTTTTAATTTCTCAAATTTATAAAAAAGTAATTATCCTAGTAGTTTTTAGTTAGTAACAAAGTAGTTATAGTAAACAAGCATATATATAGATCTTTGGTCTTTGTAAATGGGACATTTTGATATTTTTCACAAATTAATACAAAGGGATTTTGGAATTGTATAATTATGTAAAGTAATGGAAGAAATTTTTGGAGGTGCATTCACCTATTTTCTATGTGAACTATCATTGACCTTTTCATATGTTAAGTTGATGATAACCTTTGTGATCCTCAATCTTGTTTGTGAATATGAATAGTCAATTTTCAGTGAATCTTGTTTGAAACATATTTATTTCTTGGTACCTCAAGTTGAATGTGTTGCCATTTGAAATCTGTAATCATTACGAATCTCATAAACATAATATGTGATATTTTTAATGTAATTGTTTGTTTTAAGAAAACCTACAATATAATTAACACTTATTTTTTTTTGTTGGGATTTATTTTATTTCAGTTAATATATTCAAAAATTCAAATTTAAATGATTCAAGGGATCTACCCCTCTCAAACATAGAGGAATATTGCAACTTCATGAGCAATCTATCCAATTATTGGATCATTTTTGCCACTTTTCGTTAGGCAAGCCACATAACATTTCAAGTGAAAAATCCATTTACCAATAGATTTTTGGCAACTCTATTGGGGATATAAAACAAGAAAGAATATTTTTTTATAGTCACCTCTTTTTGACCTGAATAAGTTTGGTATTGCCACATCATAATGGCATTCCAGTTGTGCAACCAAATATTGATTGGGAGCATTTCGAGTAAGAAGATATTATATCTTAGTTGACTACTCTAGCTTGGCGATTAAGGAGAAGTGGACAACATTTTTTACAAGTTAATCAAGTTTTAGAGCATGAAGAAGATCTAGGAGAAGAGAATAGAAGAATTTTCCTAGGAGATCAGTTAGTTGTGGTTGAAATATTTTTTTTATGACCAAGGTAAAGAAGAAAAGGTCAAGGCCAACAAGTGCAAGGTAACCAACCTACAAGACTCCCTCAAAATCATCCACCTTAGTAAATTACATTAGCTAGTAAAAGGTACATG
Organism: Sequoiadendron giganteum; assembly: GCA_007115665.2. Taxonomy (NCBI): domain Eukaryota; kingdom Viridiplantae; phylum Streptophyta; class Pinopsida; order Cupressales; family Cupressaceae; genus Sequoiadendron; species Sequoiadendron giganteum. The sequence continues at coordinate 621,011,124 of CM021106.1, forward strand.
AGAGGAGATAGAAGCAAAGGTATTTTTTATTCAAAATTCAAGAATTTGCAGAAGATAGATTAATCTACACCATCTTCTTCTTTAAGAAGGAAGGTCAAATATACTAGGAGGCGCACATCACCTACTAGAACTATTTCCCAATATCCAATTTTTAAAGCTTTGGTATTGCACATAATAGCATCCCATTTAGTGATTAATTTTCAATCTCATATACCACAAGCTAGGACTTAGCCATTGCAATGGGGAGCAATGATCAGTCCCTAGCCTTAGGGAATCAATTACATGATTTTTCTTGAGGATCCAAAAATATATTTTTTAAGTTCAATGATGATGGAAAAGTCATGAAAAATAAAAATATTAATTCCTTCTTTTTTGCATGTGTTTCTCTTGGATTCATGCATGAAGATGCCTCCATCCATTTGTTTACATGGTCTTCAACTGATGTGGTAGTTGATTGGTTCTATCATCTACTAGTCGAGTCTATTACCACAAGGATAGTTATGCGATATAAATTTGAACAAAGGTTAAAAAGTGCCAAAGATGAACATATTTTGTTATCATAAATAACTCAAATGAAAAAGGAGATACATAAGCCTATGAAATAATTTTTTTCTCATTTCAATAATATTTCCAATAGACTTGCAAATGATAAAAGGCCTATTGAAGAAAATAAAAAATGTTTCATCATTAATTATCATCTTCTTGATATAAGTTTTCAATTAAGGAGAGCTCGTGTACTACTTTGCAAGTAACCTAAGAAATGATGATAGAGGTTCAAGAAGACCTATTAAGTGTAAGGATATGGAATAAAGATTTGATGAGAACACAATTATATTGAAGGGGGCTGAATTAGTATAATACAATCTTTTAATTTTTCAAACTAATAACCACAATAATATCAATTGGACAATATCATTCACATAATATCTAACTATTATACAACACAAGAAAACACACAAATTATATGGAAACCCTTAAAGGAGAAAACCACAGAAAAATATTGCTTTTATATAAATCTTTTATAATATTTGTAGGAACCAACTTGCTAGAGGCACCAATCCCTTCTTATACAATTTGTGAGTACCAACCCACTGGAGACACCAATCCCCACTTGTCTAATTTTTAGGCACCGACCCATTGGAGATAAAAATCCCCACAACTAAGCACCAAATCAACAAGAGACACCAATCTCTTTGATATGAGGCACCGGCCTCATCAATATGGGGCACCAAGCTCTCCAATATGAGGCACCAACCTCTTCAATAGAATCTTGTCTTATTGAGGATAAATATTCGTTACAAATAGCCTTTAATGATCTCTTATATTTTCCTCTTCAATTATATTTGCATATATATATATATATCTTTTACATTTGCATATATTCTTCTTATAGTTTTGTCATAAAATCTTCTTACAAATCTGCCATGAATCCTTCTTACAAATTCTCCTTCAACCTTTATTTAATGACCTTCCTTCTATCTTCTTATTTTTTGATCTGTAAGTGTTAGTATGATATAAACTCTTATTCCTCACACACCTTCTTCTTATTTATCTTCACATTTCACACTTCACACTTCTACTTGCAATTATCTATTATATCTTCATAACCTAGTGAAATGATGCATATCTTAGAATAGATATGTCTCTTCATATATATATATATTATTTCTTTAATGGTCATAGCTCTTCAACATGTCTCTTGACTATTCATAACCAAATCTTCAGTTAATATTCATTCAATTCATTCTTCTATATTCCTCTTATCTACTTCATGCTACGTATTTATTCCATACAGTTCTTCTTTAAATGATAAAACCTTCTCTCTTTTATTCCTCACTCACTCTAGAATGATAAAAATCACACACACTTCATTTCATGGAATGACTTCTCTTATACATCTTGTCTCATCATGAGACACAACTCTTCACTGTACCCTTGTGACTCTTGGTTAAAACTAATCTTTATTTATTTAATTAATTTCTTTATCTTCACACACACTTCTTTATTCTACTCCTCTTCATATTTAATCTCCTCACATCTCACACACACTCACATTCACCACACATTTCTCACTTCCTTTTTATATCTTCATGCCTCTATGAAGAGATACATCCTTTCATAAGGACCCTTCAAATAGTCATGACTACTCTTAAATAATAATTACATTGCCTTTTCACATATATCCACAGTAATATATTTTTATCCTTTACTTTAATTCATAAAATCTATTTATATCTTTACATCTCAATGAAGAGTTGCATCTCTTTGAAAAGAGTTAATTCTCTAAAAGGATGTGTTTCTATGTTAAGACTAATTTCTGCCTTTGAACACTTTTTCTTTCTTCTTTTTATTTCTCCTTAATGGATGCCTTTGAATCTTCTATTATTTTCTTCCTTCAAATCTGCTTGTGCTTGTATAATGTATCTTCTTGTCCTCCACACTTCTTTCCATACTTATTTATCTTTTTATATCTTCTTGCCTCTATGAAGGGAGACATCTCTTACCAAAGAGACACAAACTTTATTAAACATTTATTTTGTTTGGAAATAAATCACACCTCTGGGCATGTGCAGGATCATCATGGAAAAATAGGCCCTTAAGTGAAGATGAAAATTCAAAAAAATCAGAGTTAAGCAACTTGACGTAAAAAATTGAATAAGTTATCTATATTATTTCAAAAATATGTAAGAATAAAATCTGTAACAAATTGAATGTAGTTTCTAAACTATTAAGTTTTTTTTTTTATAAAAAATATCTATTTGGTGAAAATTTGAAATTTCAATGCAATAGTACTTAAATTTCAGGGAAAAAATAAGTAGGCATCTGTCTGACCACCCTAACCACAATAAAATGATAATATTTTTTTTATAAGATTTTAGATATAAGTAGATGACTCATGTCCCGATTTGATGCATATTTTTTTGTAAATTTTTTCAAGTAAATAATTAATTATGAATTCTTTATTACAACTTAAAAAAAATATAAAAAATCATATGTTTGACAACCTTAACTTGGTCAAAACTTCATGAAATTCATTTTTTTTAATCCTATAGTATGCGAAGCATAGAATGTGACACATGTTTCAGATTCAAAAAATGTGATACCGTTTGAAAGCTATAAATGTTTTTCAATCAGCCTATCAATCAAGACTTTAGTCATAATTCAAATAGAAAATGAATAACAATTATTTATTAAATTCAAAGTAAAGCATAATTTATATTGGTGGAAAGCTGAAAATCTCCTTTAAAAACCCTTTTCGTTTCATCAATTTAGGGTAAAAAAAAGTCGTCAGCCACATGGGCGAAGTCTAGAAAAGTAAGGTAAGCTATTAAACATGTTTTTTCTGTTGAATTCTTAGGATTGGCATCTCCTAGCAAAATTTCAAAGCAAACTCGAGGCTAATCCCTAGGTAGTAGGGTTTGTGTCAGACATATCAGTATCCGATTTGAATCGGATATCCGATATGTCTTATATAAAATTTTAATATATGATTTTATATAATTTTTATATATCATTTTATATAATTTTTATTTTATATATAAAATGTAATATAGTTTTTAATATATAATTTAAAAAATACGATAAATAGTTTATAGTTTATTTTAATATATCTAGTTGAGAATATACAATATAGTTTATAATTTAATATATAATATATAATTTATGATAATCTCTTATGGAATTATGTATAATATTTAATATATTATATTATTATGTATAATATTTAAATATTATTTATATATTTTAGTTAATGTATAAATATTTATATATATATATAAAATATTATATAACTAATTAATATTACTAATATATAAAATATTTAAACATTATCTCTTTCCCTCTCTCTCTCTCTTTCTCTTTCCCTTTCCCTTTCCCTTTCCCTTTCCCTTTCTCCCTCTCCCTCTCTCTCCCTCTCTCTCTCTCCCTTCTTCCCCTCTCTCAGACCCTTCTTCCCTTGCCCCCCCTCTCTCTCTCTCTATCTCTCTCTCCTTCTTCCCCTCTTCCCCTCTCCCTTACCCCTCCTAATTCTCTTTCCCTCTCTCTTCCCTTCTTCCCCTCTCCCTTCCCCCTCCTCTCTCTCTCTCTCTCTCTCCCTCTTGCCCT